>SJOL01008888.1:591746-610002 GCA_004794785.1 Opisthorchis felineus | reverse complement strand
CACAACTAAGCTCATTTGCTTATCATTTTGGTTTTTACGGGAGAACCGCCTGAATCTCTCGCTTATGATATTCTCCAACTGAATGTGCTGCACAAAGGCCGACTCATGTTTTGGTTGGTAGGATATTCGAGATATCGCTATATATTCTCGTAAGGGACATTATTCACAATGTTGCTGAAAACTCTTCGACAGCCCACGACCGGTTTCGCCCTTTTTGGGGCTCATCAGGTAGGCACAGTCCCCGACTTTCCGTCAACCTTATGTTCTACTTGAACCCAAATTGGACTGATTTAGACAAATACACTCATTTGCAAATCAATTTGGTTTTCACGAGAGACTCAATTGAATCGCTCGTTTATGATATTCTTCAATTGAATGTGCTGCACAAAGGCCGCCTCATTTTTCAGTTGGTATGATAATCGGGATATCACAGTATATTTTCGTAAAGGAAGCTAGTCACAAGGTCAAAGAGTGTTCAGCAAACTCATGCGTATTTTCTTTTATTTAATAGTATTTAAGGCTTTAAGGTAAGAAGAAGAGAAACCAGCGGATGAGGGACCCAGTCCTGACCTATCGCAAGCATGCTGAGCTGATTACGTCTTAAATCCCCTCCCTCTGGAAAGAAACTGACAGCACGAATGCCACAGAAATCGTTTGGGCGCCATTTTTGCAATGTCTCCAGCCAAGCAAACAGAGGTCTCTGGGTCCCCACTCTGGACTGCACCAGTAACACCTAAACCTCATAATATTTTTCACACTCTTCTGCCAAGTCATACGTAGTCCATCTCGCGGTTTTGGAAGAGGCATGGGGAACAACACTGGTCTCCGTAGACGAGGTTGCGGTATGCGTTGCACGTGACCAAGCCTTCAGAGTTGAGGTCGCTAAACATTTTCAGCGAATGAAGTACCTACTTCACAACCGAATCCCTCTTTTCTAATCACCTCGTTACCGATCCGTTGACGCCGCCCGATACCAGCAACACTTCTTAAAAGTCGGTGGTCAAAATCCTGAGGACGCCTCATATCATTTGTCCGCAGAGACAATGTCTCGCAATCACGCAACAATACAGCCCTTACTGCAGCCTGATGAGCGCGACCCTTGGGACCCAATGATATCGACTAGCTGCAAGCGAACAGCTATTTCTGAGCTGTCATTCGTAAGAAAGACGAGCGAAGAGGAGACTGATAGTGCATGGATAAAAACACTTATTGCTATAGTTTCATATTTTGTCATCACCAAGACCCAGTTATTCGGCAAAATGCAGCAAACGCAGAAATGCTTCATTACTGTGATTGTGGGACTGGCAACGAAGCGAACAGACATTCGGTAGAGTTCTAACGGAAACACCTTAATAGTGAGATGGTGATCGGAAGGAATACACCAGTCACTGTCTACAGTGCTTTGACAATGCCAGTCTTAAGAACTCTGCGAGGCCGACCGAGTAGTAAACTGCGAGCAGTTACAAGAAGATTGGTCTAGTCTTTCCACTGGTGGCTCAAGCAGGCCTATTTGTTATCGATCTATTCGCCGGGATAGGCAATTAATTTCGAAACGCTTGGTCACTATTGCATGTGGTGTCACTCGTATGAATCATTATGGCATGATGTCTGCAGTGACGTCATCGCCGTGCACCAACGATATCTCTTCTCATGTCCTAGGCTGACCAGCAGGTCAACGACCAGGTGGTGCCGAACAACCCAGCCTTTAGATTCAGGCATGACGTAAAAGACGAAGCTGAGTTGGGCACAGCAACCTGGGCTTGCAAGTTGTGGATAATGCATCACCATGTACCGAAGTAGTCGAGCTAGTCAAGCAATGAAGTTGATAACTTAGCTGACAACTTTCGGAACAACAGACTGGCCAACAAGGGGATGGGAACAGACCATTGTTTCTACCGCGAGAATCATGAATTCAATGAAGGATCCGACGCGGCTTGCAACATTCTGTTTCGCCAAACCCCTTGCCAACTACTCCTGTCCAATTTCTGACAAAAGCCGTAATGCCACTCAGATGAAAGAATGTTATGTTCCTTGAAAGCAAGTGGGCTTGAATAGCCGTCAGGAGATAAATCTTACATGTGCTTTACTGTTCACTCACTTGTCTGCATTCCCCCACAGCAACGATGTTTCTTTAAGAACATATCCATTAGGTACTGGGCGACGAAACCTTTGAAAAAACTGCCGGCTGACACGTGTTCAGTCAAATACCTATCGTTCAACGAAGGTTTCCGTTGTCACCGCCGCAAAAACGTACATTCATCCTCGTAGTGCTATTTTCATCTAGACGTTTATCGATGAAGTTTGTATTCGTGTTATACTTCTGACCTGTGAATCACTTGCCTCATTCATGCTTTGCTTAATTACAGTTTACTCGCAATAAGAGCAAACTGTTTTTATAATCCGGTGTAATTAGGGGCTACCAAAGGTCTGAGGTGAACCAGCTGTCCTCCTTTTCTCACACAAGTCGGCTAAAGTCGGTCGCCGAACGTTATTTCGTAGGCACCATCGAATAAGACTCTATCAGCATATGCTGACTGTGCTTCATTCAGGGAGAGAAGCTTAGTCTCTTTATGAAGAGTTACCCAAGCTCCGTTCTAGTTGTTGCGTGGTCATCATGTCAGTCTATTTACCACTGGCCACTGCTAAACACCTATTATTTTCGACAGTGCGTTAGAATATTGGTAGCTCGAGTGCATTCATTGGTACTTGGTCATCTGGCCGTTGATCTGTTCGCCCAGCTTGGCAGATCGCTTGCAAATGTTTCGTCCCTATTCAAGGAGACACCATTGGTGCGCTGTTGGGTGGGTAGTTCTTCGCTTCGTGTTTGTGTTTATATAGTTTGCAAGAAGGCAGCTTTAGGCTCTCACCGGACTGGCTGTACATAATCATCTAGCTTGGAGTCTGATTGGTCCGTCCGTGATCTGTTTTGTGTTGTGGTTTGCATTTCTTGCGCTCGATCGCTCCATCGCATACTGCCCATGTTGTTCATTATCTTCTGTTCTGATTACCACAGCGTATTCCTTAAGAAAAAGTTCGAACAGACTGTGTGCCCTGTGATGTATACTTGGGTTGATTAATGTTGGACAGGCACGGGAATAATTGCCGAGTTTTCTGAGTAGCTCAAATTTTCGACCACTGCAGTCGACCTTAAGGAGACTGTTCTGATTGATTAAGATATGACAGCCACGTGTGCGTGGGCTAAAGCTGAGGTTAGCTAGTCATGTCCTTGGTTTGTATTTGGGTCTTCTCACGACGCATTGGATATGGACTCATCGCCAGTTCCATTGAAGCAGGCAGGTTGTTTGAACAGCCGCGGCAACCGCACGGTACCGTTCTGGGTGCCTTGTCATTCCCTGAGCCTGGTCAGCTTGTGGAATTGTAAAGGATAGAAAGCGTGCATGTCTTTTCTGTTTTTCAACGCGAATCTTCAGTTGCTTGCTTGTCTATTCAGTGATCAGTACTTTTCCACTGATTGGAGCGATTTGGCTCCCAGGGGTTAATGGCCTTTAGTGATGCTCGAAATAAAGTTCATGCTTCACAGCGATTTGAGGAAGAATTGATAAGTCCGAAGTAACATACTTGTAGCTGTTCACGTGGTCATTGATCGGTTATTGGTCGGTTTAATTTCATACATCAGGGAACCTATAAATTCGTGAACAGTCCCAGTTTATGCAGTTAACAAAAGTCCAGCTGTTGGTGCAAATTGATTGGGTGTTTCAGGATCACTGAATCCAATGAGAAAAACATCACACTAGAGAAAGCTTGGTCAAAACTTCGTGTGTGATGAGCAGATGACCAATGTGAGAAGGAACTACGTACTTAAGGCTGATATAACATGGAACGCCCTACAGGAAGCAGTTGCGTGTCCAGAATGAAATGAGAAGTGAAAATTTAATAATCGTAGGCAAAAGTGCGAATGTAAAATAAAAACAACTGAACATCAGTAATTTCACTCACGCGTAGAAAGACGTAGGAGAAAAGCAAAAGCAAGTAACCAGAAATCTGAGAATCTAGGGATGGATTCATGGCCCTTTGACAGTGTGAAATGTATTCACCGTTCAAAAACCGTTCAGCTGTAGCACCCTTTCGGTGCTTAGCTGCCATGCCACCTGAAAGAAGCACGAGAGCTGGGCTACTGCCAGGTTGCCCAAGCCTACACAGGAGAAGTCGAGAGGCAGAGGTCGGGTTCGAACCACGGACCTTCCGGTCAGTAGATTCGCGCTCTAACCGCTTGAGCCATGTAGTCCGTAAAATGTATTCAAGGGGTGAAGAGGGCAAAACGGTCCGTAGACATTCAAGACAAACCATCATCTGACAATATCAGCAAGGGCAATGAATAGATTCAGCAAAAATCGTTCAGAGGAAAGCAATGTGAATCGGAACACCCGGAAATTTGTTGCTTAAAAGATGCGTCCGATCAAGCAAAACCTCACGTCGGGGGTTGACGTTCACGACTGTTTTTTTGGACCTCTATGTGTTCATTATTTCGAGGTCCATGGAGTGGAGACGAACAAAACAAGACCCTCCTCAACATCCTCGATAATTTTCACCAATGGAGCATGTAAACAGTGGTTCACAGTGTTTGACTGCACTGACGTGCCTGCAGGTGAGATTACAGTCCCTTCAGACTGTTTTTTGGGATGCAATATTCACAGTTTCGTTTGAAAGAATCGGATACCTCTGTAAACCGACTGAGAGTCTGAAATAGTTGGTGTTTTAGTCAACGCATCCTGTGTTCTTAGGCACAAAGAATAAATTGTCTTGGCCGGAGCTCAGCTTGTGATCACGTCCTCTCTGATGATGCTTGAGGTATCATGACAAAGCATCAGCATGCTCAGCTGGTTGTGGTTGCTGTAGTGGAGCTATAGCTGTACTATGCAAAGGGTGTTAGTCTTGTGTATGGGCGTAACGGTGTATACTACTGTCGAAACATGCGAGTAGTGTCTGGTCAAGTGACAGGGCGCCTTCCCCGGATTTGATGGAAGGTTGGTGCAAAAATTGTGAAAGCACTTTGCAGTGTTTGTGAACTATTGTTTACCAGTCAAAGAACGTTTAGTAAAGTTCAAGGGGACGCTTGAGAATGTTAAGTCCTCAAAAACTCTATGCAAACGAGATTTTTATTTTCGTGTCCAATGGCTTGTAAACGGTAAGTTCGAGTTGGTCAGAAAACAACACCGCAATCAAGGGCTCTTCTTTCACGGGTATTCATGGACCTTAAGCGCTATGTAAGCCCGAAATTTCACCAAAAACGTCAGTACTGAAAATCGACTTTACAAAGCATTTCTTTCAACTAAAAATTCGCCTCAAAATCAAATTTTTATCCATAGATTTAATTGAATTGAATTTACAAATCAAAATCTCTTGTTCGACTTTCTCCAGTTCTCAAGCAGTCAGACAATTGATCCTATCGACAGTCACTCATTCAGGATGACTGAGATAGTTGGTCACGTTGGCGTGCAGGCATAGTACGGAAACTAAAAAGAAATGTTCTGGATAGAAGCCTACTTGTTGATGAGAACAATTGGGGACATTCATCAATGTAGGCCCGGAGACAAATAGGAGGGAATCATTGATTTCTGTCCTTGTCAATCAAACTTTAACGACATCACCGTCTCGGACAAGTTGTGCCAAGCCTAGACAGAGATTTCTACAAATCACATGATCATGCCAGTTACGCGACTGCTAGAATCAAGCGAAGTATCGTCCGTCTCCGCAACACTGACCATCTGTCAGTTCCGACTCAAGATTGTCAGTCGGTAAACCTGAAAGTGCAGCGGGGTTATGGAAATCGTGATGAATTTTCGTCTGCGGAATGAGATTAGAATTATCAGTTGGAGAACCTTCGGCTGACAGAGGATTAGTCAACCCTCGTTCATCCTCAGGGTAAAAAAGTCCCTTTTTCGCTAAAAGAAAAACAGACCACACAAAAATTGTTTGTTCATATCTAGCTTCACATCCGTGAAGTGTAACTTCATTGGATATAAAAATCCAACGGTGGAAAGAATTAGAGATAGAGAGCAGTCCGTTCGGGAAAATTGGAATTCACATCAGCCTTGTTCGCCAGCTACTTCTCTCTCTCTCTCATCTTAATCAGAATCAAATGCTTACGTTGAATAATTTACCAGTCAGATCATGATACCAGTTCCGGTATCCCTAAACCAGTCATTTATCGTCGAACCAGAAAAATCCCTGGCGTTTTATTTGTGACAGAATGCGTCTTATGCTTTGTTCCCGGTCACTTCTGCTGACCTAACACGTAGGTCAGCCATGTTCGCTTTCCTGATGCAATCATTCTGTGTCCGTTTGTGTCGGATAGTGTTGTTCCGTATGCTCGCGTGGACCTCTCTATGCCGTCACTCTTTGATTAGGTTACTGCAGCAAGTGTTGTATCACTGAAAAGTTACCATCAGCGAGTTGCGAGCAAACTGCTGACTGTATTGTGTGTTAGTGAACAGACGTGTTAGCGTAGGGACAACTGACACCTAATGAGGATGCTTTGTATATGCCACAGGCGATGGTGTTCACGCTTGAGCAATGTGATTGGTTTACCCGACACTTCGAAAGTCAATCCAGATTGGGAAGGTCAGTAACTGCACTTTTGAAGTGTGTCCAATCGCAAGGACGGAAACTCGGGGACTGCGCCTACCTGATGAGCCCCAAGAAGGGCGAAACCGGTCGTGGGCTGCCGAAGAGTTTTCAGCAACCTTGTGAGTAGTTTCCTTTATGAAAATCTTGTCTAGTTTGAAAGCAGCGAGCCTAGTGGACGGTTACAGACTTGGCACGATTTCACTAACGATGTGCTAGCTTAAAACAGGCATCCTTGTAGACTTTAGGAGAAAAACATGCTAGAGAAGCCAAGAGGCAAAATTGCTCTGATTGTTTCAAAGAAAGGACTATTTATTAACCTTTCTGTTGTGACAGATATTTGTGAGTTGCTAGGACGCAGCCTGTTCATCAGCCTCCTCGATCCAGCCAAGCTAAGGATTACATTCACTACTCGACAGGTGACCTTCCGAAGCCTCCCGTGACCACACGTGTGTGCGTATATCAATTCGCGTTTGTGGTAGGCTGGTGCCTCCCTTCTAGTGGTTCGGACACTAAACGCCCCCTGGAGTTTCGTCAGATGCGCGTGTGAGATGCTGCCGATTCCTAATAAGGACAAAACAGCTGTACAGTACTTCTTGGCTTTTCAGCATAGTGTGGCTTCACTTACAAGATGAATTCTCCATCAAAATTCCCGTATCTCCCCACACTATCAACAAATGGCTGGATATATCGGTCTAACGAGGAAACGGCTAGCAGATAGGGCAAGACAATATGCCTCAGAAGGGGAACAAACGTCAGCAGATGTATTTTCGAAAATTGGCCTGCCAAAATCACTGTGTCAAACCGGAATCGGCCTTCCGGGGATTTAAAATAGAGTATTCAGTGTGGCTGTGACCATGGATAATTGCTTGTATGACTCAAATCTGTGTGAGCAAAAGTTTGTCCAAAATTAATTGTTACCCTAGCTTGCGCAAGCTTTTGGTTGATGACTGAAACGGAGCCAAGTGACCTCCACTGTGCGTGTGAATTCGTCAAACCGGTAAACCTCAGTAACCTGTGGTGTGGACTTTTTTGTAGGAAACTGATCGAAGTTTTATACGCTGCTCATAAGGTTGCTGAAAACTATTCAACAGTCCACGACCGGTTTAGCCCTTCTTGGGGCTCATCAGGTAGCCGCAGTCTTCGAGTTTCCGTCAACCTTATGTTCTACTTGAAACCAAATTGCACGAAATTAGCGAAATGCACTTATTCGCGTAGCAATTTGGTTTTGACGGGAGACTCATCTGGAACCCAGCTGAAACTCTCGTTTATGATGATCACAATTTTTTTCTCGACTGTTTCATGCTTGACAAAATTTTGCTGTACCCAATTTGAAAGTGAATGGTTCGAAAACAATCGTTCACTCTGAAACACTGGTCTTCCAAATTTTCCGGTGGTATATTCCAGACAAATCCGTTCAGCCGTGTAATTATTCACTTTGCCCTAGAAAGCAAATATTCAAAATCAGTCAGATGTTGACAAAATTTTCATTTGCGATCGGCTGACTTTTGTGCACATCTGTCGGTCAAACCTAGGACGAATATTGTCGCGCGATTTTCGCAGGCATTCTCGCTGTCTACGGATGGATGCCGTGTTTGAGTTGAAACTCCCAAGCAAGACCGACGGGTCAATCATCTTTTCAACGTAGGTCTACAGCCAGTCTGGCATCACTCATGAACGTTCCTAGCCGTCACCTAAACTGGAACCAACACACGTGATCACGTAAGATGAAAAACTAACCCAGGTGAACTGGGAACAAGCGTGTGAGTGAAGACTTCTTTTCAACATCTCCTGCAGTTATACATCGATCATGTTAAACCAGTCAAGTTGGCAACAACAAAAACGTTGTCAGGTGTAAACCAAGCAACGCTTCGGGCTTAGAAAATTCGATGTGACCGCTCCCACAGGTACAGTACCTGCTTGAGTTACCGACATCAAAAGACCGGCGGATCCCCGATCACACAGGGACGCGACAGTGAATGAAATTTTGCTCCAGGGGCTCCAAAATGGTACCCACACGCTTTATGCACCCTGTGACACACTGTACGGTTTGTTAAAAAAAAACTAAGTATGTTCTCCGTAATGTCCTTTACCAACCAATGACCTTGGGAATCATCCGGTCCAAGGATATCCAATTTCCTCACAATCTGCAAGCCTAACATAGAAGAAATTTGGAGCAGAGGTAGAAAGAAGGAATGGTCCAAACAAGATAACATGTTCCGGAGGCTGCCTGCATATCCCCGAATAAATTAACTTATTAATTAGGTAGGACACACCCACTAACGTGGTGGTCAGTTTTCTGAGAAATTTCTCGAATAGTACTCATACTTTTAGAAACATGTTGGCACTGTTGTTAAAGCTGGACAGTAGGTTTCTGGAAATCAAATACCGCCCAGACGTTTTAGAGTACCTCCCAATAACAGTCATGTGACCTTCAAGTGAGCATCGTCATTCATCTATCACGAGTCACTCCAGCGTCAAGGACGATGACTGAAGTCCCCGTAATACCGCCGTTCTTTGTAAACAAAAGCAGCAAGAATTGTTTTTGCCAAATAGGCTGGTTTATCAGCCATATCGACAGCGTCTGACTGCTGATTTCCCCATCAAGAACGTTTATTCCGCTAGTATACCAGAGTCAGCAGCTAACTGACAGTGTTTGAGGAGTTCAGGAGATTCAGTCTGTAAAAGTGACAGTCCATGAATTTTTTTTTCTGAAGGTGATTTATTTTACAATCATTTGCAAAGTTAAAGGATGTTTCAGTTGGATATTCAATTGACCCTCCCCAGTTGACACCAGCTTAATTCGCAAATTAATGTATTCCGCCACTTGCCAAATCTCCGGTGTTCAGTTTGAACATAAGGTTGATGGAATCACCGGAGCTGCGGCTACCTGATGAACCCCTAGAAGGGCGAAACCAGCAGTAAACTGTGGAAAGGTGTTCAACGACCTTGTGAGTGATGTGTCAGGCCAGGAATCTGTCAGTTATTATACGAGGAGTCAAGTAGTTTATCTGATACGTTAAAAGATTTTCTGCTAAATACGAAGGCACAACAGTCAGCAGAGGTGAAGTGCGCTCACCGAACAGACTGACGTAAGCTAGGTTTTGGAACACTTAAGTTGAACTGTTCAATGGTTCTGTCAGTGCTCTAGTTGTAACGTAATTAAATTGATTAACAGGTGACAAGCACTAACAAATATCTGTTTTAACAGAATGATGATGAATACAATAGTTAGGTACACCTTGATAAATATAGGTACAATGCGAAAATGAGCCAATGCGAAGGAATGAGCCAAAAAGTGACTTATCGTTTGAGGACAACTGTTGAGAGTTCCTGAGTGAAAGTCCGGAGGCGGGACGTATTCTGTCTGCAGCATAGCTGCTACACGTGTTCCGTAGTTGTCCGTGGAGATTCGTGGAGCTCGGTTGACTTCCTGTCCTGTGCGCGCGAGTGTGTGTGATGGTCCGAGTTGTATGCCTATTTATTGTGTGCAGTGTGAAGAGCTGGGTGTTCCTTCGTGTTTGATACCTGCACGAACATGAATACAACTTGACCTGATGTGACGAAGTTGATAAGCCTGGCGCGTGACGCAGGTGGTAACCGCGTAAACAAAAATGGATGGGAAGTTGTAGTGTACATGCTGTCGGCTAAGGATGCAAGTGGGACGGGAATTGTCACGTGATCTGAGTGTTTGTGACGCGTGATCTAGTGAATGACCACTACAATCACAGTTTAGACTCACTTAAGGGACCGTGAGAGCAAATTATGGTGTGCGTACCCCTCAGCTTGTGTCAGCAATACAATGAAAAGCCGTGGCCAAAACAGGGTTATTGAGACCAGTCCTCATAAGCCCATCGATGCACCCAACACCTCCCCACAAACACCAACTTCATCATCGACAAAAATTGTCACCGTGTAAAAGATCAGAATTAACCACTTTGGAGGACCGGTACTTTGCAAAACGAGACCTAGAATGTAAACAGAAACTCGTATTTGAACCAAATGTTCTGTGTTGCCTTGTTGCAAATACTTCCGGGTCTCGGGGTTGGAAAGGATTTGCATTTGTTTTCACCAAATTGCTAGCTTGTCGTGCGGACATGGCATCTATTTTGTACCCGAATTTGGTTACAGTGAGGTGGCGAGATGGCTCAAGTGGTTAGAGCGCGAATTCACTGACCGGAGAGTCCAGGGTTCGAACTCGACCTCTGCCTCTCGCCTTCCCCTGTCTAGGCTTGGGCAACCTGGCAGTATCCCAGCCCTCATGCTTCCCTCGGTTGGCATGGCAGCTAGACACCGGAAGGGTGTTACAGCTGAACTGAACTGAACAGCGTACTTCAGCAGACGTCAACAACAGTGCACATACGTGCAGGATGACTGTTGCAATGCCAAACTGTTCACCACCTAGGTTGTGGTCATTCATCCTTTCGGTGCCTAAGCTGCCACGCCGCCTGAATGAACCTCGAGGACTCTGATACTGCCAGGTTCTCCATGCCTGGAGAGGAGCAGTCTAGATGCTGAGGTTTGGTTCGAACCACGAAACTTCAGGTTAATAAGTTCACCCCTTAGCCAATGAGCTATCTCGATCTCACCTAGGAAGATACGTAAAACCAGTCTGAACGATGGCTCGAACCCGAACATAACACCAGTAAATGATCTGAGGTTGCAAAGATGGCGTTTAAATCATCGATTGAAAGGTAAAACTAGACCGATAATGTTGAAATTACCTCAGTGTTGGAAGTAAACTATGCAAATTTCATGGGGGAGAAAAAGCGAACAACCCACTGTTTAGCAGTTATCTCAGGGAAATGGAGTGGTTCCATGGAAAATTAATGTCCGAATTTTCTGTCCACCCAAGGCCGGCCATCTAGTTTCGATGGGGATGGTTTCACTGAATGCTGGCAATCTCGAGTTCGGACAGTATGGTAAGATCGAACATGTGGCCAGTTGCCGTCGTGTCATATACGACATGGAGGGTTTTGTTGTCGGCTGTTCTGTATGTGACAGTTACTGAATAACTCATAGATCAGATTTCGATTTGAGAGGTAACTCCATCGCCTGTCACTGTGAATGTTATAGTAACTGCAGATCAGGCAGATTGTTCACGAAGGGGGAACGGAATGTAATCGTGGTTGTTGGTCAGTTCGCCGAGCTTGGCAGTTGGATTTCAAACGTTTCATCATCAGTCGAGGTGACATCGTCAGAGCGGCGTTGTGTGGGTAAATTCCTCCTCTTCTGCCTGTGCTTATATAGTCTCTAAACAGTGCCCAATAACTACAAAGTGATTGGTTTCTCCGAGGTGGCTTTCGCTTTTTTTGGTTGGTCTGCTTGAAATCTGGGTTGCATTGTGATCTCATTTCCATGTATCTGGTCCGTCCATTTGGCACCTTCAGTTCAACGTCTCTGGTTGTTTGTTATGCTTGGGTAATCACTCTTGTGATCTTGTAATCTTGTAATCTTCCTTGTGGTCGAGGCGATGGGCCGTCGGATGGGCTTGTCTAAACAATGGCAAATATTCGTTTTTTTTAATGGTCGTCTTGGATCACAGGGTCGTATATCGAGGGTGAACCTTTCCGGATGACCGTTCGCTCTGGGGTTTTCTTTCAGAAAGTGGTCATCCCGTGTTGCTTGACTTTAAGTGCTCATATTGTTCTTGTCAGGAATGGCACAAGATGGCTCAGTGGTTAAGGAGCGAACTTATTGGTCAGAAGGTCCTTGGTTCGACCGCAACTCCGGAATCTTGACTGCTCCTGTCTAGGCTTTGGAAACCCAGCATTATCTCGACCGTTGTGCTTTTTTCGAGTGAAATGGCAGTTAGGCACCGAAAATATTTTATTGTTATTAGTACTATCAGTTCCTCGCTCCAAACACGGAAGTTTGTAGCTCGAGGATTCGGAAATGTTGAACTGAGGCCACTGTCTATTCTATGTGGTCCTGTGGTTAGCCGAGCGTTTTACAGTTCTGCCGGGGATCCTGGTTATGCGAACATACAGGAAGGCTAAATTGTTACGAGATTTGCCCTCCTGAGGCCCGAAAATTTTCAAATGCATATTATTAAGAGATTGCAAATAAACTAAGTTGTTGGTCGAAGCAAAAATTTAAATCTCATCAGCGTCACTCCTGCAGTGGAGAATTTGTCCCTCCGTGTTGAGGCTAAATGTCTCCCGGTGGCAGTGACGCCCACCCGTCGCCTTCAGAGGAAAACAAAATCAGGTAGAAGGCCTAGCTGTACATTCTGGTTGATGAAAAGATTATGCAAGTAACCAACCATCCAATAATTATGGAGTTACTGATAACGGAAGACACCGTCGGTACACTTTCATTAAAGTCCCTTTGAAGTATGCAGGCAAAAGTCTCCGGTCAGTTACTCTTGCCGACTCGTCGGCCAGATTATGCAGAGTGAATTTTTGCGGGTTAAGAAGATGCCTCCGTGTCTTTGGGTTTTTGTTGGTGCTCTCATTTTTTGTGTTTTATGTCCCTGTAAGTACGGCACCGTGAAGGATTGACGTTTTGGGCTGCCTGAAAACTTGTTCCAAGGCTGAGTTTAGTTTTTTCTGGTTGCGTCTTTTATGAATTTCCTTTCATCAAGGGGTGTTATTCATTATGTATGAAGATGTAGTCCTCATTGTTAATGCTCAAAATACCAGGATCTCGTAACACAAAGAGTCCTGATGGCCTGAATCGTTGTCTACAAGTACACTTCAAGTTGCGATGACATTACGTCGGCAGAACAGAGTGACGTCTCGTACAGCGAAAGCCTTCTAGAGCGTGTGGTACGGTCGACGCGGCGACGAGCACACACACTAGACAGTCGACCACATGACCTCCGGCGTCATCGACAGCGTGACCGAAACAGTCCATCTGTATGACTAATGCGGTATATTCCATTAAGCAACCAGAATTCGAGCCCGTTAAATTGCGCTGAAGCGGTCCGGCATGAAGCCCGACAACCATTCTTGAGTGCACAGGGCCTATGTATTAGAAACTCCCGGAAACCTGTAAATCATTTGCTGGAAAACTCATTTTATCTTTCCTTTATTGTAACCCGACGCCTGTGACATTTTTCGCACCCAAGATTTTTGCTGGCGAAAGAAATACCAACGTTGCATGAGATATAATCTTTTGAGATCCTACCCTACTGAAATGGGGGCTTCCGTGCTACAAAGACGAGCAGAGCGTGCACATCCTGAATGTTGATGGAAGACAGTTGGCTGTCAAGTATTCCTGCGAAAGTGCGTACATGACAATTTCTAACCGCAATGGAATATGAAAGGGTTGGAAGATGTCAAGGACAAATGATGCACAGAAACTTTTCAAAACCAATGCGGCAACATCCTTGTCGAAAGTCGGACTGTGTGCCCCGAAAGTCGAACAAAGTAAGGAGGCGCACACAATATCGATCGACTCGTTCGCACAAGGATTCGGTAACTCACTGTTTTGGGGTGTAATCATAAGCTTTTCTGAGAGTTATCAGCGTCAATGATGCAACTGAATAATCCCATTATTTCCACTTTGGTGTTCGAGTAGCCACGGACGTGATGTAAGAAATGCAAACAGGCATTACTAATTACAACACCCGTTAGTAGTATGAACCCAATTTACTGTGAGCTGTGTAAACTCTTGGAAAATGATAATGATGACGATGATGGCATGAGTTGAGTTCGGAGATCTAGATATCACAGCCGATCTCGTGATCGAATTGAGTCGACAGAGCTCGAGCGATTTCATAAGACTTACACCGTTGTGGAATTTGTCTTTCCAAGTTCACGTGCGTTTTCGTGAGCACTCGTTCGCTGGAACATGCGTAGCAGTGACCTATTCTACACGAGATTTTTCACTGGTTGCCTACTCCATACTCACCAGCTCAGTTCAACAGTACGCAAATTGGAGTAAAACAACGGTTGGGCTTGAGCGCACAAGTGGCTTCAGAGTTGCGGTATGCCCTTAGACAGTGGGTGGGCTTCGCAGAGAAAAGCGCGCACTCGCCTAATCCTAAATGATCGATCGGAACAAATGGTGGACGTATCATCTTATACTTTAAGGTTGGCATGTGAAGTGTGAAAGCTGTTTGGTGTATCATCTTGGCAGTAAACCTTCCGTTACTCAGAATATAAGGTAAAAGACTGGATGTACCAAAGGGAAAAAGTCCATGTACATCTTTACGGAAAATGGTGTACATAAAAAATTTGCAACAAGTTGGTGAATAAAGAGCGTTCGTGAACTGTGTACAACATCAAGCAAAATTTATTCAAACAGAAGAGTAGCCAAGTATCGATCCACCTCGAGAAAGCTAACACTTATGGATGCGCTTGAACCACATCCCTTCAGAAAGGTCATGCCATTGATGTTCTGACCACCGGAGGACTGTTGAATAGTTATCAAGTGGAGTTGTGGGATCGATTGCACACAGAGTTACAGTCATGTGCATGGTGGCTTAGTGGCCTAGATAGTGACACGTGCCAGTATTGATCGTATCGCTAATGATGCTAATCATCATCGAAGACAGCAACACCAAGGTTGACACTAACGCTTCACTGCCTTACAAACAGAAATTCTGTTTTATCGTAGTTAAGGACTTAAATTGCAAACAAGCAAAGGGAGTGGGCGCGGGAGAAAGCTGACCTATCGCATGCACCCAAACGCTCAGTTAGACAATCTGGAAACTGACAGCACGAACGCCACCGACATCAGTTAGTTCACATTCATTGCAATGTCCACGGCCTCGCGTTTTGCGTCATTCTGACGGAGTCACGGAAGACAACACAAATCTTTGTAGACGATGTTTCGGGATGCGAAGCACATGGGTGAGCTACCGCAACTGACGGTGTTGTATGTTTTCCGCAATTGAAGTACCTGCCGCACAACCCTATTATAATTACCTAGCTGCGAATTCGTTGATTCCATCTCATATAAGTAACATTTCTGAGACTTCGACGGCCTGAAACCTAAAGATGCCTCACATCTGTCCAACTGGCTGCAATTCGACGGTGGCAATACTCAACCCGCAAAACACTGGGGATATTGCTCTCAAAACCAAGGAGAAAATCCGAAGTCTTGAAGCCTCAAGCCAATAAGTGTAAAAAAACTATGTAGCAAAAGCCCACGAAACTATTCATCAGTATAAATGAACAACATTTTGCCAACCTCACTTTTTACATTTGTGAAGCTGATAAAGAACATATGTTCATTTAATGAAATATTCAGGTGCCTGGCCAAGCAATAGTCAGACGACAACAAGAGTTAACCGAGACAGATTCTACATTGATTCGAACAAATTGACATCGCTTCATTGTATCTACTCACACAAAGAAATGAACAATGTGTGGACAGTCCCTCGGTCCTGCAGGAAACTGATAACACCTCAGACTAATTGAAGATATTGAAGCCGAAGATCTCGAAGACTCAATGCAGACGAGTCAGCAGCTTCAGCGAACTGACTACTCAAATTAGTGGCTTCAACGCACGATTGGATAATTTAACGGGCCAATAGAAGCTAAGCCTCTACCCAGAAAGCACAGACGACAAAATAGAACATGGTCTGGTAACGTTCGAGAGAGTGGATCTATAATCAGACATCATAACGCACTCTGAATTGCATTCTTCTGATGAGAAGCCAGACGAGCGGTTTTCAGTGGACCAGCCAATCGAATAGGTAGATGCCTAACCAATCAGAAAAAAGTGTGAGTTGGACTAACCAACCACAACAGAGCCCCCCGTTACTCTCTAGAAAACTATAAAATCTCAAGCACCGACACACTAACCAACAGCACGCTGAAAATGTCCATTCGTTTGGAGATGACAATTTGGTAGTCCGACTGCCAAACACGGCGAACAAATCGCCGTCAACGGAGAGTTGGGGATTATTTGCTCTCCATATGTTGGAGCACAAAATATTTGATGAACATTTTAATATTTTGATTGATTCGGTTTATCTTTCAGTTTGCATATCATTTCCATTTGTCACCAAATATGGGATTCCAATCCATAACATGTTTGAAAGTAATCAGAATTCGAGAGTCAACGATTTTCAAATTGTATATCAATTGACTTTAATAGTTTTAATCGGGTTCCGTCATGAAAATCAAGCTGAAAAACCGAGAACCACTGTGCATCTGTTTCATCCTTATTCGGAACCATCGTCAGTAGGGAGGAGATTCGAACCCGCTCGGTAGTTGTAGGCTATGCCATTCGGCCACCAGTGACTGATTAGCTCGTGTCTGAACAAGATTAAACGCTACACAATCTTCAGCCACGAAGTCCACTTCACGTGGTTAAGTACTGCTTGAGAGACAAGTTCTCAGGCTGAAAGTTAACGCTTAATGTGAATTGTTCTTTGATAATTCTTCCGCCGTCCAATAAACTCCAAAGGTCACAAAATAAAAAAAAATCGAAATGAAAGTGGGATGGGTTATCAGATCGTACATCAATAATCAGGTCATCTGTGGGCAGAAGGCATCACGTGATATGTCTAATTTGTCGCTCTCTGGAGACACCTGGACTGTCCGGTTGCGGCCATGCCATACCTACTTTGGACACATGGGACAAGGTTCTTCAGCCTGTGATTGATTTCTCAGACGTTGTGAATTTTAGTTTTATATTTTACGACCTTGTAAATGTGTAACGGTGGGTACTACTGATGACGCATGCTAGTAGTATGTGTGTTCCCGTAACTTCGCCTTGATCTAATGGAAGGTGGGATTTATTACGGAATTTGTGGAACTACTTTGCAGTTTTTGCTTGCAATTGTGCGATAGTCAATGAATATCCAAGAGAGATTAAGAAGACGCGTTCAAGAAGAAGACGGATATCCAGTTTTAAAAAAACAACGTGCAAATGAGAGTTTAACTTCCCTGTACAATAGTCTGTAACTGTCTGGTTGGCGTTTCTCTACTGAACAGCTCTGCAGCGAATGGTTTCCCTCCTTGCAAATGTAGTGACTGCAGGAGGAATTACCAGAAAAGTTTGTTTGCTAAGGTGTGTTCCATGGTTCTATGGGAACCCTTCTTTGGGAAAATTCGTTCGTCTTGGCTGCCCATACTCTGTCGACACCGTTAACGTCTTTGTTGATGTCCTGTTGTAATATTCTGGTTGAGGTGAGAGAATGAAGCATTCGTGTCGGAAGCGAAAGAACCACAATCACCATCATTAGAAACAATCGGTTCCCATTGAGGAGGCTTGTGAGCAAAGAGAAAGTTAACGAGACGTTCTAGACCAATACACTCATTTGCATATCAACTGGGTTTTCACGGCAGACCCAACTGTATTCCTCACTTATGATATTCTTCAACCGAATGTGCTGCACAAAGGCCACCTCATGTTTCAGTTGCCACGATATTCGAGATATTACAGTATATTTTCAAGAGGGAAACTACTCACAAGGCTGTCGAAGAGTTTTCAGCAAACTTGTGAGTAGTTTCCTTAACGAGACGTTGTTCACAGACCCTGAGCATCCAAGGTCAGCTCAGTGACTAAAACCTATCCGGGAATCTAGCACTAGAATGGGTTGCTTTTAGTCATGCTCACGATATGCATTCTGAACCACTGTATGGTTTGTAAGAGCAAAATTGGTGTTACTGAATTTTTGTATGGACCAATAGCCAGTCTGGACTATCCATTAGCAGATAGCCTGGCGTGTAGCATTGGTTAATCCCCGGCTCCCTGTAACAGTTGGAAT
>SJOL01008888.1:578175-591446 GCA_004794785.1 Opisthorchis felineus | reverse complement strand
TCTATTGAGAAACCGAATATTGGATCCTCTAAAGGGTAACGTGTAGGACTGTAGTTTAAGATAGCATAGCGTAGCGTAGTACAGTGTGGTGTGGCAGAGCATAGTATGGTGTAGTATAATATAGTCTAGCATAGTATAGTATAGTAAACTTCACGTCATCCTGTTTCCTCACTCAGTGGATTCCCGGCACATAACTACGCGGAGCCAACTGGATCAACACTCCGTTCTTCAGGCCGGACAGGATCTGTTAATCCTTTGTTCGCCCGGTTCATCGATCCATGCGGGTTCTTTGTCCCAGTGTGATGGCAACATCGGACTACACAATACCAATTACTAAAGTTCGTCTGGAATTCTCCTTTTGGTGAGGTTAGGTTCTTACACACGTATAAACATGGTTGATTCGGAGGGACTTAGACGGTGTGGGTTGACACTGTGAAGAAAATGACCCGAAAAA
The DNA here is from genome assembly GCA_004794785.1 of Opisthorchis felineus. Classification (NCBI taxonomy): domain Eukaryota; kingdom Metazoa; phylum Platyhelminthes; class Trematoda; order Opisthorchiida; family Opisthorchiidae; genus Opisthorchis; species Opisthorchis felineus. Next base: position 590,992 of record SJOL01008888.1, on the reverse strand, counting down.
TGCAGGCAAACTGAAAAGCATTGGAGTTGCGTTTAGCACACATATGAATAATTTCAAAAAAAGGTGTGATAAACAGATGGTTACTGATTCAAACAGTCATCTGAATTCAGAATGGTTTATACGAATGATTATCAGTCTAAGCTAAGGGTCTGATGATCAAAGGCTTGGCGGACGCTTCCGCTAAGATGTGGCTCAGCCAACTCAGCGTTTCCGACCTTGGCGGCCTCCATTAGGAAGCAGTTTTATACCAGCAGCACGTAAGTGACACAAAGGACATTTTCAGATAAGCCGGCATTGCTTGTTCACCCGTACACTAGCGTTTTATAAAAAGGACACCAGATGTGGTACCGAGAACAGCATATGAGGCTGCACAAATCAAGATCTCAGCCTACACGGTAATAGTGCCTTTTTCGCTCGTCAGCTCGCCATGGCTAGTACCCTCCAACTACCACAGTGCCTACCGATTCCACAGCAGGTCCGTAGGTAGAACTATCCGCAATCCAACTGAAGTTTGGGGAGGTCATTCTGCCGGGACTCCGTTGAGTCTCGCAGTACCAGTATGTTATTTTGCGAACACACGCTTTATACCACTCGTTTATCTCGTTCGTCTGTTCATCTATTCTGGTACTCCGCAACAATCGATGGTCGATCGAGCAGGCATACTAATTATTCATTAGTATTGATCGGACCGCTTGAATTAGTCAACAGAAGTTTCACATTTGCACGAAATTTCCCAGCTGTGAAAACCAACCAGTGATCAGCTGCATCTCGTTGGATTGTATAAACATCCATGGGCAAATGTTAGCAGACAGCTTAACGAAATAAGAGAAAGCAGGCTGCTCCTGCTGCTGCGCACAAAAACAGCATGAACGAGCACTTCATTTCAAACAATTCCGCAATGGATTTCCCGTCTAGGCGAGAACCTAATTTGGTCGAGTCGAATAAAGACGCTTGTTGCTGGGTTACAGTCCAAACTGAGCGAGAACTTTGCTTCTTCTGCCCTGATGCACCACGAGAGAGTCCACGACAAAGAGCGGAAGAACTGGTCAAAAAACTGTTTGTTACCTAAGAATATTTGTTCTTTTTTTGGGTGCGTCTGCACTAAGAGAAGACCAAACTCCGAAAGAAACAACTCTCCCTGGATTAAGGAAATTCCTCTGGCCGTGGATAACTCAACTGAAAAAAATCCCAAGAAGATATCCGCCTTCAAGAGTCCTTTCAATCGTCTCCTCGGAAGTCTACATATCATTCTGGAAATCAAGTCAAATTTTGCATTTGTATGCATGGGGAAATCGCTGGAACTGGAGACCCGCTGAAGCCCTTAGCAAGTAGTAGTGTGGTGTGCAGAGCACAGACCGTCTCGAAGATCCGGCGCGAAAATATTCTTTAAAGTTGCTTTTGTTCGGTACAAATGGAACGGAATAACTACTCCAAAACAGCAGACGAGTCTGCGACGTGTCTCATCCTGTTTTGTGATCATCGTACTGGCCTAGTTCCCCAAATCAAATATGCTATTGACTACCAATGTCTCCAGCTCGGGCAATTCCAATGTGCATGTGAGACCTAATTGTTCTTCAGATCAGCTTGTTTAAGATTTTAGGAACCAAGACTAACTGATAATCCGTCGAATTTTGAGCCACCGTTTAATATTACTTATATCAAGGAGATGAACAATTGTATCTTAACGTTGCTGAGGCTGGAATTGCCATCAACGCGAATGGTCTACTCGGATACCAAAACACACTGTTTCTTGATGATCTTCTGATGGGGTGGTCCTCCATGGCAAAGAAGATATTTACAGCCAGTTACTCAAGCTGCAGTTTGTAAACGGAGAACGTGAAAATAGAATTGGGATAAAACGTTTGGAGGTAACTCTACCGCACTTGATCGCAGAAAAGAGAGTGATGATTTCGAGGTCCTGATAAAAACAACACCAAGAGGGCGTGTCCGCACCATCGATTGCCAGTAAGCCGGTGCAGTTTAAACACCAAGTCTCGTTTATCCGCTGCATCGGCACGGTGTAGGAAATCAGCTTTTGCTATACTCCTATCAGCTACGGGAAGTGGGACGACTGGGTAATGTTCAACGCCGAGTTAGCAACAAGGTGGAACAAGGTGGATATATTGTTTGTTTTGTGTGAATAGGACTGCGTCAATCAAAAGGCATCGCTTAAAACCCCTTGAGCTCAGAACGCTAATTTGCGAACATGACTGAATAAGACTTCAATGGTAAGGGGACAATTTGGATTCCCGTTGCGTACAGCACTCGAAATAAAGTGTTCGGTTTAGAACNAGAGTAGGACACCCAGCCCTGGCACAATTGCGTCGTTCAAACCTTGTGGCGATTGGCAGTGAGCGCGATTCTGTTCTGAAGGAAAACCCGGTACAGATCACTCGGATGTCAGTACCGAGTGACCATCGGTTCGTTTCATGCAGACTGAGGTCACTCAACTGAGCTGCGTTAGCCGAATGACCGGTATGGAACACTAATCAGTGTAGAAATTGTGGAATCTCAAACAGTGGCGTATTTTCGCGTGGCTTACACTTGCCAATGATCGAAAAGATATGACTCCTCTGCCGAGAATGACTTCTTTTTGTCCCATCGTACGACGAACACTTCAAAACAGAATTTGGTTGATCTGTTTAAATTCGAATTGGAATGAGCCTAAGCGGGTGATAAAGGCTACATGAACCAGGCGAATTCAGGTTATTCCTCCGGAGCGTTTTCTTTCATGCCTTGTTAAGGTTTCATGATCAGTTTCAATACAACCGCCTTCCTGGGTGATTTCGCGTGGCTAGAAGTACTTTACAGGACATGGTGCAGTAGCGAGCTTGCTGTCAGCTCCTAGCCGGACTGCCTGGTTAGTGCTTGTCTGTCGTTGAGTGTTGAGCTTGTACTGGCTGGCGTTCGCAAAAGATGCCAGGTCAATCCAGCTGATAACGTCTGGCTACAGTTTGATACCTAATTGTGTTTATCTCAGTGGGTTTTTGTAAGTCTGGGTGCCTTGATCTGAGTCGTTCTTTTTAGGGACGCCGGACGTTTTATGACAAGACTTCAATCCTTCCAGTTTCCATTGCTATCGTATGGCGATCCATCATGCTGATGGTTGTTCAGTAACCTTTAACCTTCAGTAGCCTTTAACCTGATATTGACAAGCACTCCATCGAACGACTGTAACTGGAAAATTCGCTCACCCCAATGGACCAAAATAAACCAATCAAGTATCAACCTTTAGTTGAACACTGCTCAATCGTTTTGCTTAAAATCGTTTTTGCATAAATCCTACTCTTTTAGTTAGCCATGCTCTCGGGCATTCAAATAGCAAACATATGATAATTTTTCGGTATTTACGTCCACCGGGATGACACATTTTACGAAACGATTGATAACATCATAATTATTGCGGACCATTTTTAAAATAGATTTCCAGCTCTTTAACTGCAATTAACGGACAGAGAAGTAGACGTGTTTGGTTAGAACGCATATACTGGGTGATTCCAAATGCCCTGCAGGAAATCCACTGCTGTCGTTTAATGGATGGTCGATACTTCCAAATTTCTGCCAACCTGGGAAGCCTGACACATAAGACTAAGTGTATGTCCGACAAGGGTGATCGGAAGGTAACGGATTGTGGACTAGAAAAGTCGACGTTCGATTGATGCCTGACTGGTATTATCAAGGAAAGGTAGTCACACAAAAAACTTACTCAATACCTCATTTTTATCTCGCTGTTTAGACTCAGCTAAAATTTTCAGTGATCACAGAACATGTAGCATGGGGACCGCGTGATCTCCACTGTACCTGGTTGGAGACGCTGCAAGATGTGGCTGTCAGTCGATGTCAGTGGTGTTCTTGCTGTCAGTTTCTATCCAGATTGTCTGAATGAGTGTCTGGAGGTGTAGGCACCGCGGGATGATTGTTGTAGGCTAGCACCAAGTCCCATTCCCGTCGACTCTTATTCACAATGAGGCTTTCGAACAAATCATGGTTGTACGGCAGCGAACCATCAATGTTGAACACTGATGTCATGCTGTCCATGATGATGACGAGTGACCATAAAAAAATGATTCATGCAGGCATACGAATTGGCTGCGTGAGCCTACAAGGTTTGGAACGATACATCCAAGCAAAACGAACAGTTAGATGGAAATATTGTCAAGGACATACGGCTAATGGTGCTCCTGTGATAGGCCAGATGTGATTAGTCGGGGCGAAATACACTAAAAATGTGGTCTATAGTTCTCATTGTCTTAAACGTGAAAGGATAGTGGGACTCGAATCCCAGTACTAGCTAAATAGGCTTCAAAAATCCCACTTCGTCCAGAAGAACAGCTGCTCCTCGAATCAAAATAATTAATAACAACCGTTAAGCTTTAACACCATTGCGGTGCCCAGCTACGATGCCACCTGACGGAAGCACGAAGGCAGAGATACTGCTAGGTAGCCCAAACCTAGACAGGGGCAGCCGAGGTTGTTTTCGAACTATGGAACTTCCGGTCACTGAGTTCGCTCCTTACTCACTACGTTATCTCGAGCTCAGTGAGCTGTCTCCTTGAGTTACCAACTCGAAATCCGTCCACGGGCCATTATTAAGACACCTTCGACTGCCAGACTGATACTACAAGCCTGGCCTATCTGGTTTTCTCAGCCGCTAAAATAAATGGATTATTCTTTTATCACAAATCACATGTCAGCTACTTATTTGCCTAGCTTGGTGACTCATGGCAAATCAGATTCATCCAGGAGTTTCCCGAACATATTTCAGGAATTTTCTGCGTTTCGTCGTTTCTAATCTGTCACTATGTTGTGTCTTGCTGAACGGTCGTGCAACTCTGTATCGGTCCCTTGGCTTCCTGCTCCGCCCACTATGGTATATCAAAAGGCGCGGTATCTTCAGACAGCCCTTTATGGAGACAAAGGAAGATTATTACAACTGTATTTATAGGGTAGTCACAGAATGTTCCACAAGGTCGTGCTAGATCTCCGTGAGGGGGCGAGAAGCGTCGAGCTAAAGATGTTCGATCCAGATTGGCTGGCATTCTGACCAATCAGGGCATGCTTTCGTTTGGTCCGTAGCCCGCACGTGACATCCGTCCAATTATTATTAGGGACGGCTGGTCTCCGGACACACTAAAATATTCCAACTACTTGGCCGACAAATTTCACTCATAGTCTAATCAAATAGCTTGATACTTTCAAAACCAAAGTCCTTAAAAAGAAATCAACCTTGGTTTTGGTAAAACAACCCTCTTAGTAAAGTCTCCAAGAAACGAATTGAGAGGATGCTCACAAAAGGTGGGAAAACAATCCGTAATTTGGCTACTGCTTTGATGTCTTTCAAATGATGTTTGCTTTTTAGACTAACAACTTACTTCCCGACTTGCAGTGGCTTTATCGCCAACAAATTGTCCATTTCATGATTTGCACCAGTTCGATTATTCATTTCTTGATGGTAGTGTGAAGTTTAGGAATTTTCAAGTGAGTAAGTGAAACCGCCATATGCTGAAAAGACTAGAAGCACTGTACAGCTGTTCCATCCTTATTAGGATTGATCAGCAGTACGCGTCTTACGAGAGAGTGTCGATCCCGATCAGTAGTTTGAGCAAATAACCGTTCGGCCACCAGCGACTGGTCGACCGACGATGGAAACTTCCATCCGAGAATCGGACATTGGAACAGTCAGCCAGCACGTGACCACATGATATGGATTCCGTGATTGAACGATGAGTGGCGCTACGTCCTGTCTAGGGACGAGTTACAGTGCTGATCGGATGCTTGTGGCCGAACGGTTTAGCCTTCAACTACTAGCGAGGAAGTTTCCAGTTCGTATCTCTCTGGATTTTCATGAGATACACTCTTCTGAGTACTCTCAACAAGGACAAAACAGCTACACAGTGCTCCTCGGCCCATCAGCACAGATTAGCTTCACTGAAATTTCCCCACTCTCTGCACCCAAAAGTCAACCCACGAATGACCTTGATCCAGCTGTTTTACCCCTTACTGACTAACCGCTTTGTTTCAAGTTTCAGTTGCATTATTTTACTCCGTATCTATCCAAAAGTCTGGATGTTTTGGACTCCATTACTGTGTAACTTGTGTAGAAAAATTCCCCAAGCCATTCACTATGCTTTCTTTGACTAAGTGGGAATTTTTGGCATCCTGCATGAAAATATTTTCAGGAAGACGATGTTCTCCACTATGAGGGCTGGTTGCTAACCAGCCTCCGAAACACAGAGGTTGTTGGCCTCTCGTTTCTAACTCTGGGCAAATGCCCACACCTAAGTACATTCGCGCTGGACGCAACAACAAATTCCTTACCAAGGTAACCTTATGACTGCTAAGTGTTTATAGGTGCATGACCATGAAAACATGTGTGGATGTAAAACATCATCGGTTAATTTTGCCTAGAATTTCTCCCACAATCAGACGTGGTAACACTGTGGATATACAGATTATATGCAGTCACTCTGTTCCCTACTTGTTCAGTAGCAGACGATACTTTTTCGGTTGATTAGGCCTGACGATCACATTCAGGTGCGTGCTTGCCTCAGGCAATCGTTGTTCACAGCGACCAAACGATCGTGGCTAGGACGAGAAAATTTGTACTGTTGAATGATGAATTCTGACTGATGGAACTTGCGTGTCATCTTTTTCCAAGTTTGGATGCAACCGGAAATGAACAAGAAGGAGCGGAAAAACAGATCATCGCACAATCATACTTTCTCATCAAACGTTCCATTAGCGAAACGAGTTCTGCTTGTAATCAAGAATGGCAGCAGTCCCAAGTATTTTAAAATTTTGACGTGGCAGGGTATAGTGTGGAGGAAATCACATTTCTGTGGCCAAGTGGTGTAACACTTTCAACAGGTACAGCCTACTTATACAGTAATCTGCGCAATTTTCTCATGGATATAACGCCCCATTAGTGCTCTCCGGGGAATAGCGCAGACGATCTGTAAAATGCGGTGTTAGAGCATTACCAACACTCATTCCCGATGGTAAAATCTAAATTTTCACGTATGATTGATATGCCTAGCCCTTCAAAGGGTAACCTAGTGACCGCCTAGCTGTGTAGATCGCATGACCTGCCTGTCGGGCCTCCTTGACACTAACTGACTGGGAGGTTCCAACAAGCGGGTTGACGTCACAAATCGACATCATTGGGACCAAACACAACTTCAAGCACTCTCAGGTTGTCGTGCTGAAAATCGATTAAGTCTAGCATCCGTAGTAAAGTAGGTCTGAGCAACCTATCAGATGTCTGGAACTCGAATCCCGAAGAAAACTAGGATGTGTACTGCTTTTGAGATCTGATATGGCCAAACCCGAGCATGGTGCCAGAGTGGGTGAAGGGTTCTTGGTTTCCGCACTGACAATGTCATCCATAGTATCCTTTGAATGAGTTATCGATATTTCCATACTAATGTGAAACAAATTTTAATTTATCAGGCCACTTCAAAAGAAGAAGTTCCTAGACTGCTCTGAGATTCAATAAGCCAAGGATTTTTTTATTCCATTCTAGTGAAACCGAAGGCCAATAGTTTGTTCGTTTCGTCTGTTGACTGTTCCATATTGCCTGAATGAAAGAAATCATGATTCATTTCGATTATATTTGACAGTAAACTGCAACATCGAACCTACGAATTGGATGCCCTCACCCAGATGAAGTAGTTTAACGTTCTCAGCTTGACCAAAGCTAAACACAGCCACATCCCCTGGGTGCAGCCCAATCAATCAGTAACAATTAAATAGAACGGAATTCAAGTGGAATAATTCTTTGTCTGCAAGGATTTCCCCGTCTACAAACTCGGTCAAATTACTGCAAAACTCTCGTCTTACGAAGATTAATTAGCCAGCCGGTCAGGTGTTTTTGATCGGCCACAAATGTGCAAGTGTGGAGCTCTTAAATCTGACTGGCCCGTGGTATGATTAATCGATATCCAGGTCACATGATGTGGATGACTGCTTACCACTTGAAGCTATCGGCAAGCTATGGGGCTTCCGTACGGGAAAACGCGAAATGCAGAGACGTGAGTGGTGTGCTACACCAGAAAAAAACATTAATCCACTCCCCAATTTGGAGCACATGGACGTGAAGTTTTGAAACACAGGAGTTTATTATCATGATCAAGTGGGATATTGCTAAAAAAGAAACAGGGTACCGGTTAAAGTCCTCTTGTTTGCGCACTGGTCTCGATTGTGCCACAAAGCCGGGACGGTGTTTGAACGGAACAGGCAGTTGAGCTCGTGTCTCAATGACTGCAGTGCCCGTTAAACCAAGTTCTACGGATTAAATCACATGATCCATGCCTTTGTTACCTGCGCTCACATTTTGAGTTTCGAAATGAAACTCTTTTTATTGCTAGATGAAACGTCAACCTGGAAAACTGTTAGAAGGTTCACATGCATAAACGTAACGGAGAGCGACTGTGCTCGATAGCTCAGTTGGCAGGCCACCCATCCGTTAAGCGAAAGGTTGGTGGCTCGAATCCTTCCTCAGGGTTGGAATTTCCATTCATCTTATGTGTAATAGGACTTCCAGAACTCACTTCAACAGTGAAAAATTTGGTTTCTATAACCCGCTGTTAAATTGAGTAGTATTTTCAGTGAAATTCCACATGACGGACAATACTGGAAAGATTGTTCTGCACACATCATTAAGACTGATCAGTTGAGCGAGTATTTACAGCCAGGTAACCATAGTTAACAAAAATGGCTTTACGTGAGTGTGTCTATAAATCAAGACGGTCTGATGTCACCTTGGAAACTACACGCAAGCTATCAAGTGAATAAAACAATATGCAAATTTTCAAAAATGTTCCGCTCCTGGAGGACTCACAAAACGAATTCTCACTTCCATGTCTCTGGGCACGCTAAACCTCTTGGCTAAGCTCCGGCCGATCGATTTCAGGAATAAGCCGGGTAAATGCTATTTGAATGAGTCTAAAGGTCAGAATAAAACAAAACTTGGTGGCTGGGCTATCCAGCGCCCCACAAACTTTTCCACTTCTGTGCACTTCAGTAGTTGAGGTCCTCGATAGAGCTTGTATTGGGAGTGTTTGTGACGTATCGGTGATGTGCCGAGTTACAAACTAACTAACTAAGTTGACACGGTGTCAGGCTATTGAAGGACAACGCCTCATTCCAACGGAAATGCGACGACTCCATTTCAGCAGAAAACAGTAAAAGCAAAACCCACTCAGTGCACCTTATCACATGGACCCCATCAGTTTGAATGTCTGGAATAGAGGTCAATGTCCACTGGTTTTGCTTGCAATTAGAACTGATCAATATCTTCTAGTGAGCTCGCTTACAAACTTTCCGTCCACCAACCCGTGTTCAGGTAGGATTTGGTAGCAAGTTAATGAGAGTTATCGACTGTCACGGATACAATGGCAAGCGCAGCATAACTGCATCAGCAACGTAGACTAATTGTTGTTGTCGTCGTAAAAACCGGACGAGATTTCACCGAGAGGATAGACCGTACTGATTACAGTTCTCTAAAAGAAAACTGGCCACGAGCAAAAGAACATCATTTGGTTGGGCTGATAAATGACAAAGGGTGAAAGACGTGTGAGTCTGGTGGAAGACGAAAATGGAAAGATGCTCCATTAGTGGTCAGCTTAAAACTGAAGGGACCAAAGTGACTATAATCCTGTACTGGCCACCATTTCATGGGGGTTGTTAGTTGGGGTGACTGAGTAAGAATATTAGTAACCATGACGATTTGCGGGACTTCCGTCCATATCCTAAAGTGGCCAATGAGATGCACGCGGGCTTATTGAATAATCATGTGTCCGCACTCCGCTATTGATCAGTACGTCCCATTGATTACTCCATTCTGGTTGTTGCTGGGTGATGTTTGTTCAGTCAATCAATTCAATTTATCAGCTATAAACCGTGTGCCATAGGCACATTGGATCCAGCTGCTACAGTTTCGATCACCGCCACGTCCAAGTAAGGGGCCATTGTATCTTGAATAGTAGCAACTATATAAGAAACGATGGCTATGACAAGTACATTTAATTGACACACTTATCACTCTCGTTTGAAAAGTCCTCCTTCTGCCCTAGCACAAGTGAGTTCACATCGAAGGAGGAGGCCTTGGACTCGAAGGTCGCCCTTAATAGAGCCAATCAGCAGTACATATCTTTGACCGGGTGTGGAACTCCGGACATCTGACATACAAACACGTACATCGCGCGCTGGGTGTATCTGAATTATCATGCGTAAACAGGCGAACGTCTTCACTCTTGCGTAATGTGATTGGTTTGCCTGACGCCTCGAAAGACGACCCAGTATAGACCCTAGTTGTATCGATCCATGGACCCGTCTTTCAGGACTTTCCAATCACGCAGCGCCGCGGTTGCCGGAAGCCTGCTGGACAATTTTGATTAGTTGTAGGTGGTTGAGATTTCACGTCGGGCAAACTATTCGCACCAGTGCCCGTTTAAATGTGAAAATTAAGGTGCATACAAAGCATGCGTAACACGCTCTCCTCGCACGTCAAATGTCCAGAGTCCAAACTCCGACATGATCAGGGATATGTACTGCTGATTAGCTCTGATAAGAGTGAAACTCGAGTCCGGTGCTTGTCGTCTTTGGTGTGGATTCTGCAGGACAAGAGAAGGACTCTTCAAACGATAGTGAGGTGAACGTGAAGTCTACAAATCCTGCAACCACCTAGTACGAATATTTATTTCATTCATATTGTAACCGATAGGCTGGCTATTTATTGTGGTCACTCAAGCATGAAATCAATAAATAGGTTTTCGAAAATGCCATGCGCATCGTAGTGTGTATGCTGTGAACTTGTGTTCCTTTGGATGCCACATTCGGAGTGGGCGCTCGACGTAACCTCGCGTTCTCCTGGACACCGGAATGGCATACTGTTTCGCGGTTGCTGTTCTGTTTGCTGTGTTGGGCAATTTATTCGCAAACGTTCCGTCGTAGTGAGTTGGCGTTGGGTTGCAGTGCATTCGTGTGTAGGACTTGAGTAGTGCAGTACTTATGCCTAATATATCTTGTTGATGCTGAGTGTAGCCTCTGGGTGGATGGATGGTCGTCCGGACACCGATCAGAGAATTAGCAACCATTCGACAAAAGGGCACCAATCATAATCACAAGCAACACCGCACATCAACAAGAATTATTAGGCATAAGAACAAACCGCACTGCCCCACGCCCACACACCGACTCACTAAGATGACTGTCCAACTCACTAAGCACTGATGATGTCAACTGAGTTTGTGACAGAAAGCTTGCAACCAAAGTGCCTAGTTTAGCGTGGCTACTGTCCTACGTGAATGGAACTGCTAAAGCCACCCAACAAGCTGCCAACTTTCTTTGAAGTAACGCTAAACACCACCATGAGTACACAACCTACTTCTTCAAACTGAACGGCAACACCGAAGCATCCTGTTCCGTTTCCTTTTGCAAAACGCCATTGTCGTCACTCCACCTGCTTCCAAATGCAGACAGACTATTTCAAGCTTGTCACTGACAAAAGTAAATGAAATTTTTTCATCTCGTAATCTGTTATTCCGATGACAGTGGGATTAGGCAGAGCGCTTCTGGACACGAAGTTGATGGTGTGTGCACGGACGCGCCTAGTTATGAATGGATGAACTGTCATGAAAACTGTTTTCCCCTGGTAGTAACGCATTCATCATTGTCATACGTGTTTTGTTTTACCACGACAACAATCGTCTGGTCGGTCCTGAACACGTCCCCTGTTTAGAATGCTTTGCTCCCGTGAAATAATCTGTCCGTTGTAGACGTTTTCCTACGAATAACTAGCGGCTTAATTTTGAGATGCTGCCGCATAAAAATTATCCGCCCTCATGGACTGGAAACATTCGCTAACCTAGTGGATTTTTTTTCTATGTGAAGAAGGTCAACTATGGAGAAAATAAGATAAAAATCCCTCGTCCCAAAAAGAAGGGCCACAAGGAAGTTAACGTTCCAAAACAACTCGAGTTACAATCAAGCTGCATGCAACTGTTTTACCACCAAAGCATTACAGTGACTGGTGCGTGTCACTATGACTAAAATTAGGGAGCGTTTTACGTATCTTGGAAGCTGTATTATTTCTTATTATAGTGTGACAGATGAGATCAATCCATGAATCTGCAAGGCCCGGGTCGCGTTTGCTAATTTGAGACACCTACGGCGTCAAAGCGGTATATCCTTGAATCTCATGGGACGTGTGTATCAGGCTACAGTGCGAGCTGTTTCCTGTATGGCTGTGCAACTTGGCCTGTTCGAGCAGCTGAACTGAGACGGCTTCAGGTGTTCGACAATCGTTGTCTCAGGACAATAGCTCGTGTGGCTTGGTGTCAGCGAATCCGTAACGAGGCCATTAGAAAGCGAGTTTTCGGTTGTGCAACGAGGAACTCAGTCGAAGAATGTGTACAACACCAGAAGCTACGTTGGTTGGGATATGTGTTGCGTATGCCTAACCATCGTCTGCCGAAGAAAGTGATTTTTTCCATGCCCAATTCAGAATGGCGGAAGCAAAGAGGTGGCCAACCGTTGACCTGGCAGAGGGGTATGAAGGAGCCTACGAAACGTTTGGGTGCTGTTGGTGCTACTCTCCTTCCAGGATAGGGACCGCTTGATCCCCGTTGCACCTGTTTTAAGACACTGGCTGCTAACCGGTGTCAGTTTCTATCCAGATTGTCTGAATGAGTGTCTGGAGGTGAAGACACATCGGAGTGATTATAGTATTCTAGCACTAAATCCCCTTCACCATCCGCTTTTATTCGTCGCTTCACAATAAGGCTTTCAAATAAATCCTGGTTGTACTGCATTGAAG
>SJOL01008888.1:537937-573957 GCA_004794785.1 Opisthorchis felineus | reverse complement strand
AGCGCTTCTGGACACGAAGTTGATGGTGTGTGCACGGACGCGCCTAGTTATGAATGGATGAACTGTCATGAAAACTGTTTTCCCCTGGTAGTAACGCATTCATCATTGTCATACGTGTTTTGTTTTACCACGACAACAATCGTCTGGTCGGTCCTGAACACGTCCCCTGTTTAGAATGCTTTGCTCCTGTGAAATAATCTGTCCGTTGTAGACGTTTTCCTACGAATAACTAGCGGCTTAATTTTGGATGCTGCCGCATAAAAATTATCCGCCCTCATGGACTGGAAACATTCGCTAACCTAGTGGATTTTTTTCTATGTGAAGAAGGTCAACTATGGAGAAAATAAGATAAAAATCCCTCGTCCCAAAAAGAAGGGCCACAAGGAAGTTAACGTTCCAAAACAACTCGAGTTACAATCAAGCTGCATGCAACTGTTTTACCACCAAAGCATTACAGTGGCTGGTGCGTGTCACTATGACTAAAATTAGGGAGCGTTTTACGTATCTTGGAAGCTGTATTATTTCTTATTATAGTGTGACAGATGAGATCAATCCATGAATCTGCAAGGCCCGGGTCGCGTTTGCTAATTTGAGACACCTACGGCGTCAAAGCGGTATATCCTTGAATCTCATGGGACGTGTGTATCAGGCTACAGTGCGAGCTGTTTCCTGTATGGCTGTGCAACTTGGCCTGTTCGAGCAGCTGAACTGAGACGGCTTCAGGTGTTCGACAATCGTTGTCTCAGGACAATAGCTCGTGTGGCTTGGTGTCAGCGAATCCGTAACGAGGCCATTAGAAAGCGAGTTTTCGGTTGTGCAACGAGGAACTCAGTCGAAGAATGTGTACAACACCAGAAGCTACGTTGGTTGGGATATGTGTTGCGTATGCCTAACCATCGTATGCCGAAGAAAGTGATTTTTTCCATGCCCAATTCAGAATGGCGGAAGCAAAGAGGTGGCCAACCGTTGACCTGGCAGAGGGGTATGAAGGAGCCTACGAAACGTTTGGGTGCTGTTGGTGCTACTCTCCTTCCAGGATAGGGACCGCTTGATCCCCGTTGCACCTGTTTTAAGACACTGGCTGCTAACCGGTGTCAGTTTCTATCCAGATTGTCTGAATGAGTGTCTGGAGGTGAAGACACATCGGAGTGATTATAGTATTCTAGCACTAAATCCCCTTCACCATCCGCTTTTATTCGTCGCTTCACAATAAGGCTTTCAAATAAATCCTGGTTGTACTGCATTGAAGCATTAATGTTGAACACTGACGCTATGCTGTCGATGATGATAATAATGAGGATGACGATGACGAAGATGATGATGATGATGATAATGAGGAGGGACACACGCGTGAAATCTCATGATATGAACTAGCTTTCGGATGCGTGCACTCATCAGATGCGGTATTCTGGGCTCCGTTTAATAAGCCGCGGTATGGAGATCCAATCAACAGTGTGATCATGCAAATCACATTGTGTTCAGTGAGAGGTAATGTTTCACTGGTCCGGTAATCCTACCAACATTCTATCACACAACAGTGGGGCACCAACCTCACCCGAAATGTCCCCTCCCTGAAGGAGTGGTCGAACTTGTGGAGAATAGGAAAGCATGTGTGGCACGATTTCCTGAAACTTGCGTATTAATTACAGCCAGGTTTGATGACACATCTCTGCTTTCAGACGGTCACATTCACTTACGAGCGCCCATCCTTACCTAAACCAGTGTGTCTTATGATTGGTGACTGACCACTTAGTTAGGGGATGCGACTTGATGGAGCCTCCTTCTAGCGTTGTGGCACCAGTATGTTGATGACGCAACCGAGATAGCAATGGGCACACCTGTTAGACAGGTCATTAGATTATGTGGTGAGGACTCCCTCTGGGCAATTAGGTGTTTAAAATGACGCATTACCAGTAGATGCGCTCCATTGAAAACCAAGATGATGTCCTCTGATCGAGTCAATTCAGGTCACAAAATCAGGCTTTCTGTACATTAGTCCTTAGTATACTGCAAGTTGTGCACACAAGTTGTGTGCACAAGTTGTGCAATCTGTGAGAAGCGGACCCTCAACGATTACTCTACTTTCTATTGATAAATAGAAGCGTATGGAAAAGCTTCAAAATTACGAGTCATTTGTATTCATGTTTCGGGTTATCAGGACACAGAAATCAAAAGTTTCTGATTGGCTGTTGTCAAATTCTTCCCATGTCACCTTGTGAATAGAGTACTCTTTATGGAAATTCAAAAATACAGGCCTGGAATGACGCTTCTCCTCTGCAAGTCTACCTCTTTCAGTGACAGAAGTCATACTTTGAAAAACTCAGGGCCTGGTGCTAGTTTTTAGGCGACAATCCAGAACGAACAGTTTTACCAGCTGACCCAACAAAATAAGGACGTAATCGATTCGTTCTAAAACTGAGTCAGTCACAAATTGCAATTCTGTCTTTGGCAACGAACGAGTCCAGGCCGTCGGAGCGGACTTACGGCCCAAAATCAGGATTCACAACGGATCCTGGATGTGAAAATCAGGAGAGTTTTACGCGATTTTGGTGAGAACACGCCACCACAATTATTTGCATTGACACTCAACTGAGGGTCCGCTTATTAACGGAACAGAAAACACGGGAACGGATTCAAGCGGCTTATTCGAGACAAAAATTCGCTCATCTACATTTGGCGAATCAAAAACGCATCAGCCTGAAGTTAAAAGAGACCATAAATCAGAAGAATGTGTTACCAAAACGGATGGGCAATAATCCTGAAATGGTTACAAGGATATTTATGATGTCGGAAATTTGACAGCGGGTGTACCTTCGTGACTCTCTGAATCTTTGTATTCAACTAAGCAAGGGTGATTGTAAACTTCTTTCAAAGTCTCAAAAACTGTTGGTCGTTGGCCACAACAATTCACCTGGCGGGAAGCAGCTCATCCGTTTGGATGCGTAATCAATCGTAAATAGTAGTGGTGGTCAAATGCCACATCGTACTACTTGTAAGTAGTTGCGAGATTTGAAATTCCTTTCTGAGCAGACGCCTTCTCGTCTTATGGATCATCTTGGGCCAAGGAATGAAGTGAACTCGGGGAATCTGGAGTACGAGGTAGGCGTGATAAAACTAGTCCGACAGCTCATACGGCGCACAAATGAATCGTCATATTTAGACAGATGGCTCTGTGTAACACACCTGAAATATCGTATTTCGGATGTTCAGAGCTCTCATTCCGATGCAGGCAGCCATATGCACCGATGATGGGCTCCACCAGGAGCGGACCACAAGCTTCTCAACTTGGTATGCATCAACTCAACTAAGTGTAGGAAGACAGCTGGCAGACTGTTTCGCCGGAAATGACATTGAAATAAGAATGCAGGGGAATTTGTGAAAAATGCTCTATCTGCTATCTGCATTTTGGGGTTAGAAATGTCCCCTTCCTCAGATTGCCACGGTTTTCCAGAGTTTTCGGTTGCCAAATAAGCTGGTAGTTCGGAATAAGTTAAGAAACCCAGTCCATCTTTGACTCATCCCATGAGCAATCTTTGAAGTTGAAAGAGAAAAGGTAATCAATATAGGGAAACCTGCGACACGTTATCTATTTAACATGATCATACTCTATACGAACCTATATAGTTGGTAAACCAATGTCTTACAACGTTTCATTTATTGTAGCCAATCGGATTCGGTGTGGGCGTGGCTTTCATAAAGTGTGGCGACTGCAGGTTATGGTCACAATAGGTCTTCGGTAATTAGGACTTGATTAGACCACAATATAGAGTTAATTATGCAAAAAACGTAAAAACTCTGCCGACTTCATTGAAACTCCTCAGTGTAGCGAGTTATCAAAGCCTGAAGGACACTTCCGAGCCTTCAGTGGAGATTTCGTCCCGTGAGTGAAGTCTGTCCATCTGTCTATGGTGATGAAAAGTGGAGAAGCACTGTACAGCTGTTTCATCCTGAGTGGGATTCAGCTAATCAACCGGTCGTGGCCGCATAGTTAAGTGTTCAAGCTGACAACCAGGAGTTTGTGGGTTCGAAACACAACTTGGAATCTCGTGAGATGCTGTTATATGTGACTGCTGTCCCCGCTCCAGTGCCTGGTGCCGGAAAAGAAGACTCACCGACAAGGAACACAACAACTTTTTTGCGAACAAGCGAGTGAGTGCGAAAAGTACAACGGCCTTGTGCTATATATTCAGGGGGCACTGTCTGACCTTGATCCAAGGCTGCCTTGCACTGTCTGACTCTGATCCAAGGCTATCTGATCTGCGTTTAGTGGAGTTTGAGAGTCTAAGTAAGTTTAGGGTATTCTGGGATAACCTTCAGTAATCTCACCTTCGTGACAGATGCTCATTACCAACGATACTTAACATGGATGACATACATGTACAGAACTTCCTGGTCTTTCAGGACAAAGTCTCCATTAAAAATTCCCAAATCTGTGCACAATACCGACAAAAGATAAACGGCCCACTTCACCCAAATCTCAGTTTCAGATTTTAATTCAAAATAAACAATTCTGTTGCCTGAAAAGCCAAACGGCGCACCTACCTGAACGGGACAGCATCAAAACCTTCTCATGAAAACTTGTATGCACCTTATTTCACATAGAAACCGCGGCACGATTTACGGATCATTCCAAGGATACCACGATCAAAATATTACCCTGAAACCTCATCTTACATAGTAGTAAGTTTTGTCCTTGGGCCAAAGTGAAGAAAACAATAGAAAGGGACAGAATTTTCCTCATCTTTCTTATTAAGGGACGTCACAAACTATCCTGTTCGAAGAACCATAATTGACTCGGCGGAACTGGGTCTGTTAGGGCGAACCGGATAAGTGCCGTTTACACAGACTTAAATACCTTTACAGATGCCGTCAAAATTGAATTGGGTTTATTCATACACCTGCAGTTGCGGTGACGGTCACATTGGGATAATTGAACGCAGGCTTAAAGCTCGTGAATATGTGCCTCTATGTGTCTTGCGTATGATGAACCGGACGAACTGGACAGGAGTGTTGTGGTCAACCGCAATCAGGCCAGATCGTCAGAAACCTCACTGAGTCTCGTCACGTGACTAATATTAACTTTTGTATAGGCGTAATACACTATTCATTAGTTACTGAAAACTCTTGAACAGCCCACGATTGGTTTCGCCCTTCCTGGAGCTCATCAGGTAGGTGCAGTGCCCGAGTTCTACTTGAACCCAAGTAGCATGAAATTCGACTTATACTCTCACCTGCACAATAATCATCACCAATATAACGTTCCGTTTGCCCTGAAACTCGTGACCGAGGTTGTAGGCCGTCTTATAACTCCCTATTCAGTGTTGGAATTGAATTTCTAATGGCATGTTGTATACTCGTCTGTATCTCACACCGGTTCACAATACCGATGCGCAACGAATGGCCCTGATTGCGGTCGCAAAAATGCTAGACCTCCGCTTTATAGTTGAATCTACCGTTGGAGTGATAAGACAGCATGCTGGAGCTACCTTTTGGTGTGGTTACGATTGTAGAGTGTGGCTTACAGAAAGATGTCTTTTACTGGTTTCTCAAAGGTTAGTTTGGTATCAGACTTCACCCCTTCTGACGTTGATCAACTGACGACTGCTCTGCGGTAGGAATATAAATTTATGATCATACCGTACGTCTTTGAACGTTACATTACGCAGGGAACGGGATGTCAGAACATCGGAGTTCAATGAGGTTATTCCAATAAACTACCAGTTATTGAACTGCATGAGACATTTCACTTCGCTCTGCCGTGCCTTCTCCTACTCACGATCACGCGGAATTAATTGTTTTCTTATAACGGACGAGGTTTCAATAGGTCTTTTAAAAAATATGCGTTTAGGTTTGGAGAAAACAGTTATCTTTCTGAAAACCTAATAGGGTCTTCATTGAGTATTAAAAACAGCCCACCAGCACTATCATAATTGACCCTCCCACGCACATTACTGTCACGTCCTAAATGAATTGGGTTCTATAATCCCGGACAAATTTGTGGCTGTTTACAAGCCACACTTGCTCAGCCTAACAGAATACGGTTTATTTGCCCACATTTATTCCATGAAAAATCAATCCAACTTTGAAGTAAATGTTCTAACAATTTGCCATCGTGTGTGTGACCACTAAACAAGCAACCAACAACACGATATTTGCTCTCTAGTAATAGCGCGCACAAACGCGATCCATTGTTTTTTTTTTAAAAAAATAGCGTTCTGGTGGGCAATAAATTCTGCTTCTGCTGATATCAGATAGCTAGCTGGTGGTGCGGATTTTTCGTGCTGCACTTACAGATAACGGCGTTGTCGCTGAATGGATCTGACTGATTAAGCGACGGAGCAAGTCTGGAAGGCGTTGATCTCATGAGATGTTTACCATTCTGGTGAAGTTTCAGATGAAACGAACAGAAATTTCATTTTAAAAAAGCTGTCATTTGGGTCAATTGCAGAGGCAATCTGATAATAAAACAGTTATGAAGACAACGGTAGACACTAATTGTTAGTCTCACTTTCCATAAACTCCTGCTACTAGAAAACCTGCACTGTTTGTTTTCTCGCCCGATTAGCAGTTATCGTGAGTGGCTGTCACAAGACAGGCAGTCGAGCTGTTCAAATTGTGCAGGCTCAAACAGTCCATGAGTCATCAGCTGCTATCTGGTCCCGTTCTATTGATTTATTCGGCCTTCCGCGTCTTATTTGCTATTATAAGCAAAAGCTTATATGAATATCCAAGCATGAAGCCCCAGAATTATTAACACTCAGACTTTCGATGAACGTACGAGCGGACCGTATTACGATTTCTCAAATCGAAACACACAGGGCCGTAATTGCAAAAAATGCACTTCACTCTCCCAGTCTATAACTGTCTTAAGAATAGGCTGGATTCCTATCCGGCCAGTTTAAAAAATTTCAAGCGAAGCTTCTGATAGGTGGAGAGTCAAACTGGGAGCAGGTTAAACCCACATGTCCAAACAAGGTCATAATACAGAAACCACGTGAGGGCTTAAATGATCGCAAACTGTAGCTGCTCCACGCAACGCGGAAAACGATGTCACCGTTTGCGAATCAACAAACGGAGAGCATAAAAGTTTCAGCAAGAATCAATGTAGAACTCAACCAATCACATGAAGCAAGCAACGTCATCTTCTGGTACGTTAGGCTAAAGGACACCAACCGTTCAACAACTGGGTGAAGCACCAGAGTTAGTGTATCCAAATGTGGAGATAACAAGATTGAATGTTTTCCAGTTTTCTGAAATCAGTAGATCATCACGTTAGAAGAAGGCCTCACAGACATAGGCATTGTAGAATACCCTAGTTGATTGCAAAATCCAATCTAATCCGAGTTGTTTTCAAGCAGAAAATTTACTATGACACCCGCAACAGCATTATGATTTGTTGTTTGGCAAATTTAACTGCACGATAGATGAATACCATTCATTAGTTGCGCCGACAGTTAGTTTCCCATTCAATGCATTTCAATCCATTTTTGGCATTCAGCAGCGCAGTGTCGCATTGTCTTTTCACAGGCGAAGCCGGCGTATAATACTGGGCGTTGCGGTGATTGTATGACTACCGTGGCATTTTCCACACCGATATTTGTTTACGGCTCCTCTATTGAACTCATGAGGGGACGCACTGAGAGCAGAAATGCTAAAAGGCTGCCACCAAACCGTTGCAGTTTTTTAATGGCAGTGGCTAAAACAATTTATCAAGAGTGTGGGGAGTTTTCGAAACCCTCAAAGAGAAGTCGATCTATGTTGGAAGGCCCAGCGGCACCATACAGCAGCGTGCATCTCAGGAAACTTCAGGGAGCGGCTTGTTGCCGAACGGCTACCAGCCGGGAGGTCATGGGTTAGAAACTGGATTTTTGTGAGCTACGTCCGGCTCGTGATTCTTAATATGGATGAAACAGCTGTACACGCCTTCTCGGTTTTTCAGCATAGATTAGCATGGACTAGATACCCACTAACCAATTTAAGTTGAGCATACTTAAAGTAGAACCGTTCACCATGAGCCTTCAAGTGACACGTCAGTCTTCACCTGCAATGTCTCGCACAGGAAGTGAAAAGTTCCACCCTTGCAAGAGGACGATTCTTACCTTAGTACAAGCTGTGTATTTGGGTTCCTATTCCATCGTGAGAAAACTCCGTCATACTGATAGTTTACTGGTCGTTTATTTGTCATTTATTCTTCACATAACATGAATATCGTTCATTATTCATCCTTCTTGCACCCATAGCCAGTTGTATAACGTTCTTCCCCTCCAATCAACAATTGTTCGATCCACCGAATAATTATATCTTCTCTCTAGTTGATGTTCAAGCTTTACGGAACAATCACTTTTTCACCGCAATGCTTGTTCTGACTGACCATCTCCACCACGGGTCTACCCAACTCGATTTGGGCCTAACCTCTTCTAATTCACTGCCTAATCCATTCGAGTTACGCTTTTCAGGTAAAAGTTTCCTTTTGTCAAACTCTCCATTCAAGCACTCGTTTATGATACTATTTGACTGTGTGTGTGTGTTGCACATAGTCTGACCACTGTTTCAGTCGTTCCAATCTTCGAGAAATCGTAGTATATTTTCCTGGCAGAAAATACTACTCACGAGGTTGCTGAAAACTCTTGGACAGTGCATGACCACTTTTACCCTTCCTCAGGCCCACCCAGTAAGCGCAAACTGACAACGGAAGGTAAAACAGATTAGACAGGTTCAAAGTGTCCTTGGAGTGTATACTAGTCTAACTGTTATGTCAACAAAGCACACTTCGATATCTCGGATACTGTGTCAACAAAAGGTGGTTGCTCTGCAGTACAATCCATTGACTCATTTGAGTTTCTCATGAACACCAATGCAACTTACAAGTGGGCGTACTTGGCGAATTGCTCACGAGTTGGTATTCGGGGAACTCATAGTGTTTGGGGGACCTCGTCCACTTGGTGAGTCCCAAAGAGAGTGCAGTCGGTCGAACCTGATACACGGGAGTGTTCAGCAACCTTGTGAGTAAGAAGTTATGTCAAGACTCGGTGGGATGGTTTCTCATATGTGTTCTACCTTCTTAGTATTTGAGTTTATAAGACTTCGGTTCGTCCTCGCTCATGGAGTTGACCTTCATTTCACAATATGATTGACCTTGACCTTTACCAATTCAAATATATTTTGCAGTTTTTGACACAAAACGAGGTCTTTGACGCTTCGTCTCCCTGTGAAACCAGTTGCTCGAAAGAAATAAAT
Organism: Opisthorchis felineus; assembly: GCA_004794785.1. Taxonomy (NCBI): domain Eukaryota; kingdom Metazoa; phylum Platyhelminthes; class Trematoda; order Opisthorchiida; family Opisthorchiidae; genus Opisthorchis; species Opisthorchis felineus. The sequence continues at coordinate 564,720 of SJOL01008888.1, read as the reverse complement.
GGAATTTATTTCAACACCTATTGCACTTTTGGACATGACAACGTTTGATCACTGATGGGATGAAGAAATCCGGAAGATCCGATCGCGATTTCACTCTTCAAAAGAAGTCCATCTATGTTGAGAATTCGAGAAGCACTCAACAGCGGTTTCATCCCTGTTAAGAATCATCAGCAGTGCGCATCTCACGAAACTCAGAGTTTCGAACCAGTAACCTTCTGGCCAGTGATTGACCGTTCGGCCTTGAACGGCTAAACAGCAGTGTGATTGGCTCTTCCTTAGACAAGACGTAGCACCACTCATTCTTCAGTAGTGGAAACCACATCATGTGGTCGCGTATTTACCGGCTTCTCATGTGATAACATTTTAGATTGAAGAAGCCTTATTTTTCGAGGCATAATCCCAGAAAGTACCTCTCAGAAAACTCGAGGACGATAAAGCTGCTCAAATTCACTTTTACATTCCTCCCTGTCTCCCACGAAGTACTCGAACATCAATTCAAGTAAGCTTTACTTCTTGGTTTGAAACAACTGGGACAGATTTACCCAACGATCAATTTATAGTTTTCTCTCCCGACAGTGCAACCACTTGAATTATTCCTGTTGAAGTTGTTGGGCCAGATAAACCAGCTTACCGAATTATTGGTGATCATATCCGGTCGCTATGGCAAGGTGGAAAAAAACAAGATATTTATTCGATCAGATTATCTTGCTTCCCGTTCATCTGTTATCTGAATAAATGCATGTATATATATATGTATAAATACAAATATGTCCATATGTAGCTGGTTGTCGAGTTCTTCGCCTTGTTGTTTAGAGATCCGTCTGAAAAGTTGCCCATTATCTCCTTCACAACAAACTGGGGAAACTTACAAACATTGGACGCCTGGTCATCTCACTGGGATATTTTTAACAGCTTCCATATCAACCCAAGATCTATAAAACCATACATCGCCCCGTACCTGTGTTGAGTAATATCTATGATCCAGGTTCACCTTATCTGCTTCCCCTCAAATGCTGCCAAAAACTTTCCTAAAAGCTTTACAAGACCCGTGCTCTGATTGGCCACATCAGCTGAACTTTCTTGACTCCCGAAACTGGATCGAGGCTCTAAATCGTCCCCCCTTAAATGCCACCAGTGATCTATCTCAGTGCCACACAAAGGCCTTGGAAGGCCTGCAGACGGTAGTGACCCTGACCTTCCTTGGCACACCCATCCCCAATCATACAGTTTCAGCTACGTCGACTGAGATGGTGTGTCGTGTTCTTCCTCTCCATTATTCATCATACTTAGTTCTCCGCTTGTCTTAGTGTATCGTTTTATGACAACCAAGAATGTTATGAATGCCGATATCCGTATCAAACTGGTCCATGAGATCGACCGTTTCCCCATTCGATAGGCGTTTATCTGAAGCAAACTCCCTGGCAATTTGAATTTCTGCAGAGGCCTTGACACTTCCAAATCCGTGCTGTAACGGCAATCTAAATAGCTGGCTGCACTCCCATTGCCTCTGGACGTTACCCCACCGACTTGTAACTACCTTGTAACTCCATCCTGTCCTCTGAACTAGCCAAATTAACTAGCCTAGTTGCCTTTGCTTTTGTATTTGCAAGAAGCGCATAAATCGGATGTCCACTGGCCCACTACTGAACGCGATCTTATCATCTCTTCTCGCCCCCAGCTTTAATTCTCAACATGGCCAACCGTTAGTGATGTTTTCACACAAGCTGAGTTCGGCGCCAAGCGAAGGAAATGATTTTATTTGTGGTGTTAAACTTGCCCGATAGCCTGATCAGATTTCGTGTTGGTATCGATTTGCTTGGATTTCCTACCCTCTCACCGCATCGCTATCAAACGCCACCACTCAACTCTAAGAAGGTCCCTGCTACGTGCAACGAACAGTTTTACACGCCGCTAATTGATGACTCACCGTCATCATCCCAGTGGCCTTAGTTTTTGAACACTGCGCCAAGGACGCCATTCACACCTAGTTCAAATTAAGTTGGTTCAACTCCACTTTCAGTTGAGAACTGAACTCTGACGTTGTGATCATATCTTCTTTAGGGCGGTCTTCATTTCGGATTTTATTTTCTCACTAATCTGCCCATGCGCCCCGTTTACATGCCAATGAACATAGTACGCGCTTCAGCATTGCGTCTCTGAATAACTGTTCAAATCATTTCTCCATGAAGCCCCAGTGATTACCTGTGTCTGAGTAGGAGGAATACATTTGCGTATAGTACTAACTAAGCGGATCTTCAGACAAACAGGCTTGGTGGCAGGATCAACCGTGGAGGCAACCGGACAATGGGTACGATAGTAAAGGTTAACCTGCGCGTTAAACAATCTGAACCCCAACCACCGAGCTCATCGGCCAAGCTACCCGCCCGTCATTCCCGTTTGACGGAAGCAGATAGTTCCGAGCATATCTGTTGACCCACCGGCCAAATCTGTTGCACTGTTCATGTGACCTCGAGTGGTGATGAAATGCTCGCAATAAAAATACCCAACTCATAGAAAAGCTGTGCATGTCAACTGAACAATCTAGATTATCAATACTCTTTCGGACATCGAATCTTTCTGCTTGTCGGTCTATTTATCCAGTTGTACATCTAATCTTTTACTGGAGAGAGGACCAGAATGACGTTGCTGAAAACTCAGTGAAGCTGAATTTTAAGGATTTCTTCAGGTTTACTGATAATAGGCAGTGTGATTACCAGCGCGGTTAAATCATACTGTTGGTCAGCCGCTCTTGACCGGACTGTTTAGCCGGAAGGTTGTTGGTTCAAATTCCCCGGAGTTTTAGACGTAGTACACTACTCACAAGGTTGCTGAGAACTCTTCGACAGCCCACAACCGGTTTCGCCCTTCTTGGGGCTCATCAGGTAAACGCGGTCCCCTGGAGTTTCCTGGAGTTTCCTGATATCCGCACTGCTGATAAAACAGCTGCTACCTTGGAATTCCCAGATCTTCTCACGCCTCTAACAAACTGCTGATCAATTGCCCTCTCCTTGGAATTTGCCAAATTTCCTCGGAACACTGGTTAACCTAGATATGCAAGTCTAATTTATCTGAGAAACCGCAACCTTTGTTCCTCTACATCCGGCGCAAACCTACCCAGAAAATTTCAACCTCAACCTCATTGTCCTCTCCCCGAGGCCCGTCAACAAGTGATTCCTGGATCCGGACATCACCTACCCACTTTGTTATGTCTTCCGTGTAAGTACACGAAGTTAACATCCCCCCTCTTTTTGCCTGTCCAAACTTTCGAATCATGAAGTCAACTCTCACGGCTTGATTGTACAATTGTGTTGTAATCACGATTCCCACTGACAGTCACTCAGCGTCATTTTGTTTGGATGTATCTCGTCACCTGTTAGTGTTACCTTCTGTGGTTGGTGTTGTGGCTGTTTCCCTCCTGCCCCCCTGCTCCGCGTTTGTGTTAGATCAGAACTGTCTCGTATTGCCGGTGGTTGATATCAGAATTGAGACATTTAAAGATGCGAATGTTGTCTGTGTTGTAAAAGAGGTATGAATAGTCTAGCCTCGGAGAGTTTCGATTCGAATTTTATCAAATATCCTCGTGATTTACTTTCAAAGTTACCAGTCCATTATATCTAGTGTTTTTGGGGAGGGGGCTTTTTCAGTGCCGTTGTGAAACTGAGCAGACAGAATAATACAGGAAATTTTCAAATGGACAGGTGAGTATTCAGAGATCAACCATACTTGTTTGCACACCAGCTGAAACTGTTTTTAACGCGATTGGATACCAACAAATTGGCTTAAATGTGCACACCGAAACCACGATACCAACGTGTACTTCAGATGAAACAGAAGAGGTTATTGATGGAATGCTTGTGCATCGACAGTAGTAAGGACAAACATTTTCAAGATTCAAGCTCTTTATTTAAGCCGCTTGAGACGTACTGTTATTCTCTTGCGCGGTAAACTGTTTCGGTTACTGGGACGATGTGCTCCTGATACATATAGTTACAATACCCACAGTTACTTTGTTCATAGTGTGAGGAGATTTGAGAATTTCGGTGGAGACTTCATCTTATAATTGCAACCAGTCTATGCTTAAAATCCGGGAAGCGCTTATTGGAAATTGGGAATTTGTGGTGCGCATCTTTGCTTACTGAGCATACCATAAATAGCTCAGAGGAAGAATAAAATTCACCCGAGTAGTCAGTCAATCAACACGTGACCACGTGATGTGGATTACATGAATGACGTTCTATCCTGTCTAAGTACAGTACAAGCCAATCACCTTGCTGAGCCGTCGCTCGTAGCCAAAATTATAAGTGGTCAACTGCTAGCGGGGAGACTGCGGGTTCGAGACTCAGTGCAGTTTCGGAAGATGCGCGTTGCTGATGACTGAAAATACGAATGAAACAGCTGTGAAGTGCTTCTCCTTTTTTAGCATAGATTGGCTTCAGTTACATGACAAAATCTCCATCTACGGTTAAAGAAGTTTGGAAGCCAAACTCGCGCAACATTTAGATGACGGTCGCCAGAAATTTCGCTAACCTCTGAACTGGCCGGTAAAAAACGACGTCACACAGTTGCGAAATGATGAAAAAGACAAGATAGATAACTAGGGTCACGAACTTCGTTGACCAGGAACCGCCTACGGGATCTTATCTGCCAAGATAAATGAATGGTCCTGTTTGACGATGACAGATTATCGTTGATATATTTCAGTATCTCGGCTGTTCAGCTGGTCACGTGATCTACTAAATAGTTAAAAGATTTCGAAATAGATGTAGGGCGTTATGTTTTACCGCTTGAAACAATTTGTTTATGGATGTCACGCATGACACAGATGTTTCCAGCTGCCGAATCTTACCAAGGACAGTAAAACCGGCTATAGAAACGTGGAGGAAACAGATATTTGTAAAAAACGAATCGAAAAGGAATGGTATTACTCTTTGAATAGTGGTATCAAAGTAGAACAGTGACATTTTAAAATAATACTACAAAGCCGAGTGAAAATTGCTCGCGAGTTACACTAGTGATAAACGAGACCTAACAAGCTCAGGTTTACCTGAGCGATAAGGCATCGGAACGAGGCTAATTGCATGTTCGTCTAAAATTGGCAAACATCGGGCGGCAACGATGGTGGAGAGGACTTGAGGTGAACAAGATTTTTTCCAGTCAGTCTAAATCGTTCCGACTGATGCCTTGTATTTTCCACTGGCTCGAACAAAGCGGTGGTTTTAGTGCAGCTGTATAAACAATGCGGCTGGAATCGAGTGGTAATGGAATCGGTTCAAACTCTGAAATGAAGACCGAAGGGTTGTAGATCGCTTCTAACATGACATGAAGTCTTACAACAATTCAAATCAAAGAGTTCAAATTCCCTATCCAGTAGTTCAAGGAATTCTACTGAAAATGGCGAGATGCCTTAAGAGGAAGATGTCATAGAAGGAGCGGGACACTATCCACAGCAGACCACTCTCTTTGTAGGTATTTTTCTGATAGAAATATCCAACTAAGGAAAGGCTCAAGGACACAAGTTTTGCAATCCGGAACATCTAGCACCTTGCACGCAACCTCAAAGTTGACAGTGGACACTGGACTTCCAAATGTAAGGAGAAAAGCCCTTTGCCTCGGAGTAATTCGAAATTTTATTATTTACAAGTGTTTGCTTACGCCGACATTGATTCTTCCAGTGGCCATGCATGCCACACCTTTAGCATCGGTTCATTCGAGCGTGCCTCCGCCATTCCGTCTTCATGGCTGCAAGCTGTCCGGCAAGTTGGTCCACTTTATTCTTCAGGTACTCCACTGTTGACTCATCCCTGTTCTCCTGCGATTGCAACGTGGCCAGTGACGCCTCGGTCAATTTCCGTGCCAAATGCACCAGGCGCTCCACACTCAACTGGCCAGTTGCTCTTGCCAACCGCAACTGGGTACGAAGCGCAGGCTGCACTCCCTCGACGAACTGTTCGGACAGCAACGGCTGGCGTGATACTCCGTCCAGTTCCGGCAAGGCCCGATCCAACAACTGCTGCAGGCTGGCAAAGAACACGGTCGGGTCACATCCAGGTCCCATGCTGGCCGGCTTGTCGAACTCCGCTTCCATAGCTTCCTTCGCGCCGGCCCAGTCCATCTTCCGAGCGCTCCTTCTGGCCGCATCCAGGACCGCCTTCGCTCGGCCTCTGAGGAGGGTCTTCAGTGCCACCAACTTACCGCTGTCGGTCTCCAGTCCTGCCGCCTCCACAACATCCTCGAAGTCCTCCAGGAAGGTCCGCATATCCCCATCCTCAAAGGGTTGTGGCAGCGGGATCTTCATCTTTATCCTGGTCACGGCACCAAATGTGAGGTGCACTGCAATGTACATGCGAACAGTGTCCTTTTGGATTAGATGGCGCCTGACAGAGAAGAATCGGTAAAACATGAACGCGCAAGATGAGTTTGAACTAGTCAGCCAAGTTCCTTCTAACCTCACGGATGCATGATTTGAGCCACACTAGGTACCGCAATCCTGGAGGTAGTCATATTTTTCTGGAACTAAACAATCAGAAGGTTCGCTTGAGTCTGCTACTCCGCTTGATGTTAAGATATTCATGACAAGATGTTGACATTTCTTCAGTAGACTTCGGGTGTCGGTGTAAAACATGTATTCATAGGTCTGGAATACAAGTGGATCTATTGAGAAGCTGGGGAATCACCTAGAAAATGAAGATGGGCGGTCGAGGTTAGCGCCATGACCAAGTTTGTGCGCATAAAACCATCTGGATCAGTTGATACAGCATCAACCCTTTGGATGCCAGCATGTGTAATTGCGTGTACTAATTATGATCGCTTGACAGGTGTCAGCTAAGCGACAGTTCATGAAGGGGGGCTTGGCGACCGACGATGCAGTATGTCGGATAACTGAAAAACGGCTAGGTGATTTCATTCGAGACTCCATCCTACAGGTGAAGTCAATCCCTGCTAAAAACCGAGATTCACCCCTTTTGGGAGTCAAAAGCTAAGCACAGCTCACGAATTTCCGGAATGCTTAGATCTCGCAGCCTTTAAGCCAGCAAAAGAAGGCTATGCGATTCGGCCACGAGCGGCTGATCAGTCGCGTGATTAGCTCGCACTTGGACAGGATATAGCACCACTTATCCTTTAAAGGCGGAATTTTTGGCACGTGACAAAGTGCTGACTGATCGCTTAAGGGATGATTCCTCAGCTAAAAGTCTCGCGTAACTTGTGAATTATTCCTCCATCTGAGTTACTTACAGCCTGTCGATAGTGCGAAAAGACTTGAAAATTTCAGTCGAGATTTGGCGACTGCTATCCGGTTGCGCTCACCGAATACTTCGAAAGAATAGGCGACGTTGCGTTGTGTCAATGTCAACCTTCGAAAATGCAGGTAAGCTAGTGGATGAAATGGAGGGAGGTAGTCGACGCCGACGAAGATGAGACAACCTGATTGTTAACTCAAAAAACATCTCGGATAACCCATCCAGTAACTAACTGTATTTGCATATCCTCTTCAAGAACATGATCGCGCTTCAAACATATGGGCATTTTTTTAAAATTTGACGACTGAAGAAACTGAACAAAGTTTATTGATCCCGATTAGATTTCATGACGTTATAATAGGTTACCCGATCCATTTTACCAAGCATTAATCATCATCCTATAAAGTGTTAGCGATCCATTCACAATGAGGGAATTCCAGTTGACGGGACCAAATTGGATTCGGTGGATACCGCCGTACTTAATTAGTTTTGGAAGGCTGTTAGGTGAAAGCGATCCGGTAAATGCAGGACTTCATTGTATCTCACAATCAAAATCACCTTTCATCCTTCTGCTATCAACGGATTTATGTCAATTACAGGATCGACCATAATATACTACAGACTTCAAAACTGGAATTTATGTAATGATGGGTCTGGAGGGGATACTGCCTGGTCTAACAGAACGTGACTGCATTGTACTGCAGAAGTTTCGATTTGGGTAGTGTGAGGACATTTCAAAGTGTTCAGTGATGATTTCGTCCGGTAAGTCAAGCCAATCTATGCTGCTGAAAAGCGAGAAGCACCGTAAAGCGCATCATATGGAACTCAATGGAGAATTTCGAACCTGCGACATCCCGGTCAGTAGATTGAACACCTAATTGTTGGACCACGAAACTCTCCATGAAGTTTCGTGAGTTGCGCACTGTTAATGATTTCCAATGAGGAAGCAGCTGTACAGTTCTTCGAGGCTATTCAGCAACATGGAGTGGCTTCATTTACGGGGCAAATTTAGAGAGCAGAACCACACGTAACAGCCGCTAGCAAAGCACGTACTTGCAAACTTCCGCGTGTTTTGTCTTGCTCTGCCATAGAGCACAGCCTTGGGCTTTTCAGCAAAGGCAAACTGTTCTATGGAGGAGCCATCAGTAAAGGCAGTTATGTAATGTCATATGACATTGTAAACTGCTTGCAGGGATAATTCGTTTTTAAATTGTTGTGCGCTGACTTGTTCTGCATGGCTGCATCCCAGTTCATGGAGTTCACCGTATAAGACCAAGAACAGGTCAAGTCCGCAGATTAAGGTAACATCTGGAATACGCTAGATAGTCATCCAGTTGCAACATTCTTTTGGTGCGTAGCGGCTATGTCACCAGATGTAAGCACCAAGGCTGAGCTACTGCCAGGTTGTCCAAGCCTAAACAGGAGCAATCGATTTGCAGAGGTCCGGTTCGAACCACAGTTCTTCAACCATCGGGCTATCATTCAGACATGTAGTGAGTTTTATTCAGGCTTGAGTGTACTGATATAAACCGACTTAGCCTTGATCATTGAGGGGATTTTCTGACCAATGTATCACTAACATATTCTCTCCTTTTAAGTGCTGTCTACGTGGTGATCTGTCTCCTAAACTGGAAGCCCCGTTTTGTAAGGAATATAAATGTTAACTTGCTTCTCAGAACAGTGAACCCATGGAAACACTGCTTTTTCATTATACCGAACAGTTAACCTTTATACTCTTCGCCGTTATCATCATCCTCACTGCGGATAGCAGGAAAGATTGGTGCTCAGTCCCTCCGGGGAAAATGGACTTTTTCTGTTCATTTGCAGCGCTGTGGTTAGCTTGATCAGACAGTGGTGTCAGCGCCAGGGTGAAGACAGGCCAGCAGTGCAACGGACACGAAAAACGGTGAGTCATCAAGCACATGAGCTAATTGATTGCCTATGGTGTCGCACAAGGTCGGATGCTAAAGCTCTCTGTTGATTGGACAAAACGTACACGCAGGCAACGCGCATTTCACCCAATCCAGCAAGAGAAAGCAGATAGCCGTGTATTGAGGGTCAGACTCGCCGCGCACACTCTTCAGTGTGCTTTATTATGTTATGGTACACATAAGCCTTTCAGTTCGTTTGCAATTCAAGTGCCCTAATCAGCGTCAGTAGGCCGCAAAATGACAAACACAATCCTGGAGTTGTCGCCCAGGCATATTAGCTTGCCATTTACGAGCCAGGTTGATTGCTGCTAAAAAGGAGATCCTTCGGTAGAAAATATTTTGACCGGGTTTGCAGGGGGAAACAATCTGATACTCACTAATACCAGTGTTCCCTCATCTGTATTAGGAACTGAAATATGAAGGCGGTGCCCATAGATGTTATGCCAAAGCTTTGAGGATGAAAGGAGCTTGCCGATTTTTTTTCGGGGAAAGGGTCTAACCCGGCCAGCTGATGCCAGCAAATTTTGTCTAAACGAAATGCTCACTAATTCAAAGAATCTTTTGTCTATTGATGAACAGTCGGCCAGTTTTTTGTCTACTCGCCCCTCGATTTTCGGAGGGGACCGGATAATTACCAAGCCCTAGGCTTTGAATTCAGCTGGATGTTTAAGGTTAGGGAACAGCCTGGGCCTGAAAGAATAAGCGAGACAAGCATCAGGTGGGCCTAAAAATCGGTGGGTGCGTTGTCCGTAGGAAACAGCTGGAAACCGTTCAGAGTCACATGTCTGGTTTACCCACGTCTAACTAATATGTCTCCATAAAGACGAGAGCGTTATTGTGGCTGATTTTCTTGGACTCCGAGGAACTTTTTAACTTCAAGAAATATGCCTTACCACTTATAATACTAATAATGAAGGGATTAATCCTTCAACGGTAACAGCCTTTGGATGCCTGGGTAGCGTGCAACCCGAAGGAAGCACGTGGGACGAGACACTGCCAAAGTGCCCACGCCTTGACAGGAGCAATCGAAATGCAGGGGATGGGTTCGAATCACGGACCATTAAGTCATTAAGTTCGCGTCTTACCCACTGAACTGTCTCGAATTCACTAACAACCGATTTTTAGTTCAACTAACCACCACTAACACATTTAGGACAACCAACTGCACGCTTCTACAGGAATAAAACATTTTTTTGGAGTAGCAAGCACATTTCCAGGTAATAATAACAATAGCATTAATTCCTCACCTGCAATTCCCTTATCTGGAACTCCATCTTCTCCTTTTCTCCCCCTGGCTGGCTGATTGGTGGTAGCCAGTATTAATTTCGTCTTGTCAAACTTTAATTACACGTTTACCCCGTTCAACTTGAGACGTCTAGAGTATTCGTTGATTATTCGTGAGTGAGCAATTGAGACGGTGAGCACGTGCCTCAAATTTAAGTGATCGATGGATACGGAAGACCAAGTGGTGAAAAAATGCAGCCGGCTTGTTCAAGCAGTGCCACCCGTTGGATTGCTTAGGTCACCTGCTAATCCAGACCAGTAACACAAAATAGACATTGTGGGGGAAAAGTTAGGTCTCATTGTGTTTAAAAACCAGACAAACTGTTTTTAAACAAGCAGAGGTGTGTTTTGACCATCTATAGTAGCTTTTCAGAGCTGTCCAAACTGACTGAAAAATCTTCCAGGAGATGAACAAGTTCGGAAAGGTTCTTCGCAGTCTGCAAATGGTGTTCGAACTATCCAAAAGTCAATGAGAAGCCATGTAACAAGCAGAATTGTACATGAGCTATCCTGCATCGAAACAGGGTTAGGCGTTGACCCATGGACAATTTCGTTGCTGTTCGCAAACGTTTATCCCACATGACCCTCCAATACCACTGTCTCTAAGGGGAACGACCCGGTGCCCAGACTTGCAAAAACCACTGAGATAAACACAATTAGGCATAAAAATAGAGCAATACGTTATCAGAGGGATGGAACTAGCATCTTTTGCGAAAGCTAGCCGGTACAAGCTCAATACAAAACCAAGTCGTTCTCGGCAGACGAGTGATATCTTTTCGATCATTGGCAAGTGTAAGCCACGCGAAAATACGCCACTGTTTGAGATTCCACAATTTCTACACTGACTAGTGTTCCATACCGGTCATTCGGCTAACGCAGCTCAGATGAGTGACCTCAGTCTGCATGAAACGAACCGATGGTCACTCGGTACTGACATCCGAGTGATCTGTACCGGGTTTTCCTTCAGAACAGAATCGCGCTCACTGCCAATCGCCACAAGGTTTGAACGACGCAATTGTGCCAGGGATGGGTGTCCTACTCTGACAGTGCTCGTTGATGGAGCACCTGGGGTTGTTGCTATGCCTGTTTGGTTACTTGGCCAAAGAGGTGCTGACGTCTTCAGAAGATAACGGTCATCTCAAGCTAAAATGAATGACCAACCAATTCATAGTAAACACGATTTGGATAAGTTGATTTTCAGCCGGACGTCGTTCATTCGTTCGGTCTAAACTGATTTAAAAATTGGAAAATAATAACACTAAGCGGGTTCTCTCGAAAGGATATTTACTCCGCCTGGAAAAGCTTATTGTCACTTGTACACAGCCCTGTCGGGTCAGTTAAAGCAGGACTGCTGCCGGGAATGATGCCTGCTTCGTACCCAACATACAGCTGAACCCATTCAATGCAGTATGGAGGTGGAATTCAATCGATAGAACGTCAAATAACAGCCACTTGATGCCCATAAAACTAGACGATTCCTTCTTTACACACGACTTACAGGTTTGCAGAAAACTGCTCGACACCCGACGACTAGTCTCGACTGCCTTGCGTGCCAAATTTCAATTTCAAGCGAGAAATATTGCATCGTGGAACTGGAATCCTTGAACCAGGTAGACTCGACGCCTGCTTTAGACAAATTTAAAAAACCAAAATACCAATTTGATGACCACAACGGATTAAACTTCCGACACTCAGCAAGGTGGGACTCCAGGTGAAAGTAAAACGTTTCGAGTAATTGCGTATTTAGTGTGTACGTAAGACTGTGTTCTATTGAACGCAGTTCAACCCTTGACTTTGAATTCGGATGAACTTAGGAATGGTGCTTCTCCAGGCGTGTGAAGCGGGCATTCAATTAGGCTTGGATATTGGAAATTCGAATTCAAATCCCAGAATAAATGAAATTTCAGCCACATCTTTCATATCACTTTTCCCTTTTCGCACGTGCTTATTCAGTTGTGTCGAGCGTGCGCTCGTGGAGTAGTTGTAACATTCTCGCCTCGCATAAAACATGTGCGGATTTGACGCCGCGACAAGGCCACGATGAGCTCTGATGAGAGACAACCGCGAGTCCAGTGCATCCTCGCTTTGATGTGGACTCACCAGAATCATTGCACAAGGAGCTGATCAAACGAGAGTGTCATGAATGTGAGTTCCACCCATCTCGCAACCACCTTGTACAGAACGTTTGACAGAACCCGGTGAATTTATTTTTGCTGGCAATAGCGCAGTTGTCGCCAAAGGGATGGAGGGTGTACCAACAACCTGCCTCATCTGTTCTAAACCGAACACTTTATTTCGAGTGCTGTACGCAACGGGAATCCAAATTGTCCCCTTACCATTGAAGTCTTATTCAGTCATGTTCGCAAATTAGCGTTCTGAGCTCAAGGGGTTTTAAGCGATGCCTTTTGATTGACGCAGTCCTATCCACACAACACGAACAATATATCCACCTTGTTCCACCTTGTTGCTAACTCGGCGTTGAACATTACCCAGTCGTCCCACTTCCCGTAGCTGATAGGAGTATAGCAAAAGCTGATTTCCTACACCGTGCCGATGCAGCGGATAAACGAGACTTGGTGTTTAAACTGCACCGGCTTACTGGCAATCGATGGTGCGGACACGCCCTCTTGGTGTTGTTTTTATCAGGACCTCGAAATCATCACTCTCTGTTCTGCGACAAGCGCGATAGAGTTATCTCCAAACGTTTTATCCCGATTCTATTTTCACGTTCTCCGTTTATAAACTGCAGCTTGAGTAACTGGCTGTAAATATCTTCTTTGCCATGGAGGACCACCCCATCAGAAGATCATCAAGAAACAGTGTGTTTTGGTATCCGAGTAGACCATTCGCGTTGATGGCAATTCCAGCCTCAGCAACGTTAAGATACAATTGTTCATCTCCTTGATATAAGTAATATTAAACGGTGGCTCAAAATTCGACGGATTATCAGTTAGTCTTGGTTCCTAAAATCTTAAACAAGCTGATCTGAAGAACAATTAGGTCTCACATGCACATTGGAATTGCCCGAGCTGGAGACATTGGTAGTCAATAGCATATTTGATTTGGGGAACTAGGCCAGTACGATGATCACAAAACAGGATGAGACACGTCGCAGACTCGTCTGCTGTTTTGGAGTAGTTATTCCGTTCCATTTGTACCGAACAAAAGCAACTTTAAAGAATATCTTCGCGCCGGATCTTCGAGACGGTCTGTGCTCTGCACACTACACTACTGCTTGCTAGGGACTTCAGCGGGTCTCCAGTTCCAGCGATTTCCTCATGCATACAAATGCAAAATTTGACTTGATTTCCAGAACGATATGTAGACTTCCGAGGAGACGATCGGAAGGACTCTTGAAGGCGGATATCTTCTTGGGATTTTCTTCAGTTGAGTTATCCACGGCCAGAGAAATTTCATTAATCCAGGGAGAGTTGTTCCTTTCTGAGTTTGGTCTTCTCTTAGTGCAGACGCACCCAAAAAAAGAACAAATATTCTTAGGTGACAAACGGAATAACACTTTTTCTTGTGGCTCCAAAGCAGATATACCTTTAATGCTAGGCAAGTGAATGTTTGCTACTCAGACCAGTAGAAGTTCCAGTCGACGGGATTTGCCAGGTGTCACCATCGACATCTGACTGGCACCCTGAATAAGCCCGTCTCGAATATTGAGCCACATCTCTCGGACTTTTATTTAGCTGTTTTTTGGATGATGGCGGTAATGTGGTCCTTTTCATAGGCCCCTCCCGCCTAGTGTAGCTCCAGGTTTGTTGAATATGCCTAGCTTCAGCTTGAAAAGTAACAGCCTGTGTTTCACTACCCACAAACGCACACTGTGGGCAGAATTGTTACGAGATTTTTCTACTCTTTGCAGCAGAGTTTTACATACATGACGCGAAAGTAGTTAGACATTGCGGAGAGTATAGTTTTGTCTGACCGACATGGAGACGTACATCACGAACCAACCAGAAATGAATAAATACCTTTTAGGGATTACAGGCATTATAAAATAACAACGATAGAAAAGTTTCCTCAATTTGTGCAAGAAAACTTCCACCTTGAAGATCGAAGTGACTTCAACTGGTCCGGACATGTTTCCTATGTCCATACAACTTGCAAGAAATCGCTTATCAGACCCTGCCATGAAGATGCTTTATTATTCCGGTAACCAGCATAAAAACTTTTTCAAAAATTGGCGCACGTCTTCTCCACGATAAGGGAGCCGAGTGAACTAGGTCACGCAAGTTACGCTGTCATAAAATGCTGGATGATTTTTTTTGAATAGATGACTGTCAACCAGTATTATGTGGGATACTCAATCTGATTGGAAAGGATTTTGAAATTTGGCTTGATGGAATCGATCCCCGGTTCCTTAAAGAAGTGCTTCAGTAACCACCAGAATTCTTCTCATTTCTGATTCTCTGGAAGATGTGCTTTTTCCTACTCCCGAATACAGCATTCCGGTTGGCAAGCAGCTAAATCTCGCTTTGGAAATCGTCATGTGATTGAATGAAATTGAGGCTGAGTCAGCTAGCCCAGTTTTCATCGATTTCCAAAAAATAGTGAGCATCGATCACATGCAACAAATATCTCACATGTATGGTGAATTTAACCACACACTGTGTTGAACACAGATACGGGGGATTTCCATTTATTCACACGATGGTCCGGTGGTTAAGACGTGAAACTACTGACAGGAAAATCTATATTTCGAACCCAACCCTGGCATCTCCTGTCTAAACCTGGGCAACCCGAGATAATATCATGCCTCGTGCTTCCCACGGAGGGCGATGCAGCGAGGCCCCCAAAAAGAGTGTTATGGCTAAACAGTTACTTAGGTTTATATCATGTATGCCATGTAATCAGGTGGCCTCCGAGCTGAATAGTTGGTTCAATGTGCACTAGTTCGTCTGCGATGATCTCCCTTCTGAAGCGATGGCAAGGTCACTGGTGACGTAGCTCACTGTCTGGAATAAGCGGACTACCATTAAGGACATTTTTGGAAAAAAAACTATTGGAATGTTTGTGTGTGTGTGAAATTTTATTTCATAACCTCTAGTGATCTCGATCAATATGAGTCTTCTGCGA
The DNA here is from genome assembly GCA_004794785.1 of Opisthorchis felineus. Lineage (NCBI taxonomy): Eukaryota > Metazoa > Platyhelminthes > Trematoda > Opisthorchiida > Opisthorchiidae > Opisthorchis > Opisthorchis felineus. The sequence continues at coordinate 549,182 of SJOL01008888.1, read as the reverse complement.
GTAGCGAATAGACATGTGAGACAAGCCAGACGACATGGAACCGGACGTAGTGGACGTGTTATAGGAATTACACCGTGGACACACAAAAGTTTTGCTCCGATCGAACTGTCCCAAATGTAAGAGCGAAGGGTAAAAACGGAGGTTGCAGGTTTGAAAAAAAAGAACTGAAACGTCCGAATCCTATTCACTGATTTTGTCGAAACAGAGCAGTTGTTTAAAACACCTCCGTATTATTCCATAAATCTAGTTTTAGTCGACTGGTCCTTGTTGGCCGTGTTCAGTGAAGGTGTTTCGGAACTGTTTGACGACAACTGATTCAAAACGAGTCCAAAGTAGCTGAAAAATCGGTGTCCAAAAGGTGCCGTGTCATGCGCATTTGGCTATCTCAGTAAACTTAGTTAATTTTCCAAAGCTTGTTTCCTGTTTGTTTGCACAACTTGTGGTAACTAAGACATACAGAAGATATATATATATATATATATATATATATATATATATAACCGACGAAAACGGTATTCTCATTGTGGTGACTAGTTAGGCCAAGTCCGTTGCTGGAACCTTGTTCTGGAAAGCATATTGTAGACGATGAATCATTCTGGATGATCTTTCATAGTTTTTTTGCGAATTCTTTTAATCGAGACTTTGTCCTGTAAGTGAAATCAATCCATACTAGAAAGCTGCTAAACACTGTACAGCTGTGTCATCCTTATTGGGAATCACCTCACAAGTTTGCAGTTGGGAGTCCTGAACCCGCAACCTCCCGGTTAGCAGGTTAAATACTTAACTGTTCGGCCACCAGCAGCTGATCAGCTGCTGTGATTAGTTCACACTCAGACAGTATTTAGCGTAACTCCATTTTTCAGTCACCAAAACCACACCACGTGGTCACAAGTGTTGACTGACTCCTCGGGTGACTACTTCTCAGATGGAAATTTCACTCATTTTTGAGATTATTCTTCCCTTCTTTCAGTCACCGAAACCACATCACGTGATCACGTAGTGAACATATGTTCACCTTCGATACCGAGAGTGCGTTCAAACTGGAAGTGGGTGCGGTCCGATGCATCTAAGGGCAAGCATCAGGGTAGCCCGTTCTCGTAAGATGGTACCGAAGATACAGTACAACGGAGTGTGTACCGGAAACATATCTGGACTGCTCAGTTTGTATATTTCGAGAGTTTTCCCCGTAAAAATCAAAATAAACATTCTTCAGATTTTTCAGCGACAAGGCGATGAATGACCACTCTAATGGTGATTGTTCGAACCAAGAACCAGAGTTGCTGATAAAAGTCTATTCAGACTGGCTACGCGTATTAGGTGGGAAAAATCACTAAACAAATTTCCGGAAACCCAAATAATTGAGTGGAACCTACGTTTATGGCGTCCGCGACTTCGGTCAAGTTTCATTTCAGTAATAACAGGGCACCTGAATGACAAACTTTTGTGCGTGCCCTCTTGCTTGCTTTTGTCGAGTAGCGAAGCGTTTGTCTGATCGATTACTCGAAAGCTACCCTTCTTCGCTGACTCGTTGAAACTGCAGGTCCGACCGTAGTGCCATCACTTTTCTCCTAGTCGAACCAGCATCACCTAATAAAAGCCTGTAATTCAATCAGAATCCGTAAAAATCCGGCTGTTACCTACAACTGAGGCAGTCATCGCCCACTTGTGGAACCCTAACCTTTGCCAACTTTGAAATTGCATTGGCCACAGCGTGTTTCTGACAACGCCATAGCTCTTGATGCATTGAAATTTTGGTCTCCTCCTTGATGGGCTAGGGGTTCTTGCTCATGCTTGCCATATGAATTGCGACGTATCAGACAGAGGACCATCCGTAGAAAACAGAAGTTGTTTGCAACAAATCGTATCCCAAATTCCTCTGCGGGAATAATCGTTCATGCTGTATTTTATGCCGTAAGACAAACGCATCCATAGATTTGTACTGCTTGCATTCATCTCCCAGTGAAGTTGTTGATCTCCTATATTTTCAACCAAATCCCTCTGAAAAGACTGCTGTATTATTTTCGATTCACCAAAATATCTTTCCAGGTACACTAGAATCTCATTGTATATCTTGACTGACCTCGAAGTAAGCAAGCACTTTGATTCGTGCTCCAGATACACATCGGGATGTTCGCGAAATACACGCATTTGCACACTGGTTGGACGGGAGACTCAGTCCTAGCTGCATCTCTCGTCTAGAATATTCTTCAAATGAATGTGCCACTGCACAGAGACCGCATTATATTTCATTTGGTACGATATCCGAAATATTGCAGTATATTTTCTTGGATGAAACTACCCACAAAGTCGCTGGAAACTCTTCGACAGCCCACAAAAGGTTTCACTCATCCTACGATTCATAGGTTAGACGCTGTTTACGATGCTTCTCCAACCTTATGTTCTACTGGAACCCAAATTGTACGACATTTTCGAAATACACTCATTTGCATACCCATTTTGGGCTGTCGAAAATTTCCCACCAATCTTGTGAACAGTTTCATTCAAGAATATATCAAGATTTATTTTCATTCACGCGCAACGCAAATGTAAACTTGGCTGCTGAAAATGCTTAATGCTGTAGTTGACTTGACATAATCTAGTCTGACTTGACTTATGAACTAAGTGGTTGCAAGTTATCAGACACGAAAGTATGTTGGTCAATACACTGGAGAAAGTAGGGCGGTGCCACCAGCCAATCATTCTCGAGGAAACCAAACCACAACGCAATGCAAAGGGGTCAGTCGAAGCAGGAGAACAAACTATCAAAAATAGAAGGCATTGAGATGACCAGTCGACTCGAGGGAACGCAGTCCATGACGCAGCAAAGATCACGAAAGGACCAAGAAATTCACGAAAAACGCTACAACCCAACTAGCCAATCACCGTAAGTGATAACGGGTAGCCTTTAAATTCTTTGTAAACGCACACAGGCAAACATCAGGTACCCAGCCAACTGCGCACTGATAATGTCTCCTTGTATCGTGACGAAACGTTTGCAAGTCAATTGCCAGGCTCGGCGAACAGATCATTAGCCACCTTATCAACAACCAGTAGAAACTTCATTTGTACGGAAGTGTTGCAATAGTCAGCACCATGGAACATCCTCCTGAACTTTCCTGGACAGCTTCTGAAGACCAAACAATAATGAACCAACACCGTAGAAGGTCCCAATAATTTTCAAGTCAACTGTTCACCGTACAGCGACGGAACCTACTACTCGCACGTTTTATAAGTTGCATACACCATTAAACTGGTATCCAACCTGTCCCGGGGTCTAACGACCTTTGTTCGCTGAGACTAGTATCAGTGCGTTAAAAAGCTGGAATACGACAGATCTAGCATGGGCTCTCTGGGTTTGGCCAATATTCTGCAAGTGCGTGGCCGAGTCACGGCTTCCTGATGTAGTGCACAAATTGTTTTTGACTTGAAAAGGCAGTTACCTTGATTACTGTGGCTCATACGGTTCCGCTGCGACGCGTACCCGGCTATGACCTTACCACCCACCACATTTGGCAGCGTGTGTGCGCATACATCTGTAAGTACTCTCATGCCAATGCTAGCTCAATCAATGTTCTCCTTGCCGTGCTGTTGCCGACCACGTAGACGTCTCCGTCGCTGGCCTCAGCTCTCCCATTTCAACTCGAATCACCTGCCAATGCAATCAGCTAACTAACACATTACTCTGTTTTGAGCTCCAGATAGCTCGGTGTTTAAAGTGCGAACTTAGTGAACAGTGGGTCATGGGGTTCGAACCCAACCCCATTAACTCGGCTACTCCTGCCTAGGCTTGAGCAAGCTGAGAGTGTCAGCCCTGGTATTCCATTCATGTGATATGACAGCTGGACACCAAAAGGGCGTCACAGTTAAACGGTTGTGTAGTTGCCGTATGTCATCTTTTGCTGTTGATGAGTAGTAGTCAAAAAGATAAATATCCGCGCCCTAGAAGCATTTGGAAATTGTCAGAGGGAAAGCTGACTTCACAGAACTGTGGTCGCTAACCACGCTGCTTCACTGGCAGAGCCCATACTTAAAAACCCTGTGAATGTAACGCAGATGAACTGACTCTTCTGGGACAGGAAGGGGAAAGTCTCTTTTGGTCAGCTTACATTCGGTTTATTCAGACAAATTGGATGACTTTCTTCCCCTACAAGCCTGACAGATGACATGTATTTACAACTCGGCACAGGTGCAGTCCTCCGGCTTAGGTGTTATCCGAGCCCCTGCGTATTTATGAAAGAATTACGAATGGATGGATGCAAGTAGTTTACTCGCTGAGTTTGAAGACACCATAAACGGAAACAAGGTAAATAACCGAAATAGACTCATTTGCATACCGATCTGGTTTTGACGGGAGACTCACCTGGAACCCAGCTGAATCTCTCGTTTATGATGTTTTTAAGCAAGTGAATGTGCTGCCCCAGGCCGCCTCATGTTTCAGTTGGCACGATATTCGAGATGTTGCGATATATGCATAATCGTAATACACTACTCATAAGGTTGCTGAAGCCAGAGCAGGGTTCTAACCACAGAATTTGGGATCAGTGATCTCGTGCTTTCACCGCTGAGCCGTATCGAAATCTTGTAAATATGCTCCTGATCAACCACCAGTCGTTGTGGTCGAAGGCTGGATAACTATCGACAGAGAATGAAAGGTCTTTCGCCTTGCAAAGCTTGCGAAATCGTACAAAAAAGGAAAAATCGGAGAGTGGAATTGTATCCTTCAGAAAAATTATGTCAGCAGGGGACAAGCATGGTCAGCAAAAGTTCCATTTACCTCTGTGGTGTTCCCAATGCTGGAAGTGGGATCACATTGAAGAAATACCACAAAGATAGGATTGTGCCAACCTGACCGAACGGATGTCCTCCAGCTCTCCACCAACAGTGGTTCATTCACAACCGTTCACTTTCTCAGTTTGTGGTAGAATTGAGTGTCGATCCACATCAAGCTGACGTCTAACTTAACATCAGGTGTGCTGCAACACTGTTAGGTCGTGACTTATTGAGCCGCATTGCACTGTGGGGCCCTCGTTCCTGCACCGGGCAAGACCTTCCCCTAGTTGTGTGTCTTCCCTTTCTTGATTCCTGCTATTCCTAACTTGCGTTCGCATCTGTGCAACCAAACCACAGTGGCCTTGTTCCGGAGTGGATGGATAACTGTTTTCTCGCAGCTTACAATCACTCGATGCAATGTGTTCGTTTCCGCAGTCAATCAGTGTTTTCTGAGCAACTTACGTGAGTTTACTGCCCGCCTTGTTGTCAAATCTGGCAGGATGCCCAAATTTCTGCATGCTCGCATGGTGCAGTTATCCTCCGGGATAAGGGCGAGTGCACAGTGCAGCGGACGCAAAAGTATGAAATTTTTGAGCATTTTCAACGCTGCAGTTAGACAGTTCCTACTGAACCACTTATGGGAGGGTTGGGTCTCTCTGAAGGATGACAGCGAACAAATCGCTGCAAATAGGCCACCGTTCAGGGGCGAAAAGCAAGAAAGTACATCTGGTGGTCAAGCTGGATCATCATCATCATCAACAACAACAAAGACAGCAACATCAGTGTTGACACTGATGCTTCACTTCAAGCTGGCTATGAGCCACTGAATTTTGAAAAAATATATATCGTTCAACTGCAACATCCTTTTGGTGCCTAGCTGTCATGCCACCCGAGGGAAGCACGAGGGCTGGGATACTGCCAGGTTACCCAAGCCTAGACAGGAGAAGTCGAGAGGCGGAGGTCGGGTTCGAACCACTGACCTTCAGGTCAGTAAATTCGCGCTCTAACCACTAAGCCATCTCGCCCCATGGATGCCGTCTAATCGCGATCGTCAGCAGTGGTTAAAGGATTAATCAGGTGGAGAATCAAACAGTGGTCTATCGAACAATACAGACTCTGCTATGGTAACCGTTTTAACCCTAATCTTCTGACTGTAAGACGACCATGTTTATCGGCTCGACTCGAGCTCCGCAAGTTTTAGTCACGCTTTCAACAGGATTCCATGTACCGGGCTCTTAAAGCCCGAATGAGTATAATGTGAGTGGCAAGCCCATAGGTTGAAATGATGTTTTCTGCTGAGGAGGTAAATGTGAACCATACTGCCTCAAGACTTGCTAGCCAGAAACGAGATAACACAATGCTACGTCATTGGCCAAACAAAGCGTGTATTACCGAACCCCCAAAATCAGCAGGATTTGTGTCTCTGTCAAATATCAATGCCTCACTACACTTGTGGATGACGACTAGCCATGGCAACAACGCAAAATGTCCTTTAAGAAATCTGGATGAATTGAATTCATAAGTCGGTGATGAGAGGTCCCCCGCGCTTTCTTGTAGGGAATCCTTTTCCGCGAAAGGCCTGTCAAAGGGGAGGCTTTCTTTCGGCTTAAACAGTCGCCTCAGACCTAAGAATCTTGGAGGATATGTTGACAAACCAGCTTATTTATTCAGTCTCAGGGGCTCTGTCAGACATACCTTTGTGACGTGTCAGTCTAAAACGTCTCGTTTCCCCTATGGATCCCATTTGCGGGCGTCAAAAAAACTGTTTTCATTTCCAGGTGGGGGAGGCTCAGATAGGAGGGACACTAAGTAAATAACATGCTTCCAACTTGACTCCTTAGAGTGAACCTATCGTGGGTCCACGTCTAGTCCTTCTGGAGTACTCAGCCGAACTGACGCACACTCGATGGACATCTTTAAGAACACGGGGAGAGCACTCACAATTTTTTACTATGGACAAGAAATCGAATATAGGGCTTCGTATGAAAGTGGCTAAACCCAAAAAGAACGCCAGAGTCCCATCTTTGCAACTTCCTACGCTGTGGAATAAAATGTTAACTGAGGCAACGAAAACAAAAGTGCTCCAAGGGTCGACGTCCTTCCTTCCTTCGTGGTAGTTTGGTTTCGACATGCTACCTATGAAACCGGGTCCAGCTTTGTTCTGTCAGATGTTCTGCAAAGATTCATCCGGACAACACCTAGACGTCACAACGTATGACAGGATGCTCTGGAAAAGAAAGCATTCATCGGAACGTTTGACCAGTTTATAAGCTTCTGGCTAACGTATGCAATACCATGATAAACAACGCTCACCACAGCTCATACATCAGTAAAGCTTTTGCGCTAGGAGAGAAATGGCTGTATCCTATTTCCCAGGAATGAGTAGCTTAGAGGAAGAACACTTTCACGAGATAAGTGAAACCTCCTTCTGAGAAGTCGTCACTCAAAGAGCCAGTCAATACGTGACCACGTGATGTGGTTTCAGTGATTGAAGAATGAGTGGCGCTATATCTCGTCTAGTCACACTGCTGATCAGCTGCTCGTGGCCAACTGGCTAAGTATTCAACCACTGGCCGGAATATCACGAGTTCTAAACTCCCTGAGTTCCATGAGATCCGCACTGCTGATGATTCCTAATAAGGATGAAACGGCGGACTTGAGCGTATCGCTTTTTCGGCATAGATTGACTTCACTGAGAGTGACTAAGATTATTCCTGGTTGTTCTTGGTTAGTTGGCTAGAACAAACACTCATTTGCCAATCAAGTTGCACATAAGTCCTTATTGGGTTCCAGGTACGAATAAGTGTTCAAGTGCAAAGCATATTCACTGGAAACTCGGAGACCATGTCCACCTGATGGACCCCAAGAAAAGCTAAACCGAAAGGGAGGTATCCAGCATTTTCATCAGCCTTGAGGATGGTACTGAGATGTGTTACGTGTTTTTCGAACTCTCCTATTACGTAATAACATCTTCGTGCATGTGTCTGGTCAGAGGCACATGCTGTCTTTTCTTGTCTTGGTGCAGAAATTGAGGGCCTGCTTAATTCACGGAACTGACTGCCTGACAGACAGACCATTGTTTACGGTTAGAAATGGGGAAGGAAACTCGAGAACCCTCTAAGGGCGAAACCGGGAGTAGGCTATCAAAGGGTTTTTAGCAACTTTATGAGTAGTGTGTTCCGTCGGGAAACTATACTGTAATATCTCAAATATCGTCTGAAACACCAGGCATCCTTTGTGCGGTAGCAGATTCATTTGAAGGATGTCATGAACGAGGGCTTGATCTGAGCCTTCTAGTGAATTTTTTTGCATATGAATGCATTCCGCCAGTGGGCTTTATTTATTTCGGTACACAAAGCGATAGTTTGATAAAAAAACTCGGAAATATATAGAAATATTGGTCGGTCATGTGTGTGGACTGGTTGTGGTTCAGGTGGCTGTTCGTCGAGCTTGGAAATTCGGTTGTAAACGGTTCATTACTAAACACGGGGACATCGTCGAGGTGCATTTGGGTAGGTACTTCTCCTTCACTCGCTTGTGTCTGAACAAATTTTAAAAGCGTATTTGACACCACCGATATGACTGGCTGACTGAGAATCAGCCTCATTTTAGTTTGATTGGACCATTTGCAACTTACGCTGCGAGTTGGTCCGCGTACGTAATGTGTGATTGGCTCTTTGAGCAGCTTACTTCCGGGAGATTTCATCTTAAATCCAATAGGTCCGTTCACCACCCGCTTTGCGTTGTGGCGAACCTTCCTCCAATTTGATAGGTTAACCTGATACTTTTGTTTACCTTTGTATGCTTTCTTAACTAGCCTATTCCTAATTTGCGTTGATAAGCAGGACAGTCTGTTCGTCGTTTCCGCTCGTTCATCAAACCGCTATGACAATCCGAGTTGACGGAAGCCCAAGCCACTGTCAGCAATTGCGGATTCGATCGCTTGAGCTCAACTTGACCAACCTTCTCATGGCTGACCGCTTCCCCTTCATAAGTAGACCATTGCAACCATGCACTCCTGTCAAGCTATTATAGGCAACGTTGAGGAGCGTGAACAGGTGTCAGGCCTGAATCTAAACGTTTGCTATGTCTGAATGTGTGAGTGAACGCCACTGACGGTAGCTGATGACAACGGATCTTTGAAGCCATGACAGAATAGCTGAAAAGAGACGTAAGGTAAGCAAAATGAATGCTCTTGTGAATGGGCGCATTCGGTACGTATAAGTAGTCAGTTCGTGCACAGAACAACCTCCAGCCACCATATGGCATATTTCTTTTTGCTGGTGTTGGCTAATACGAGGTAAGAATAGAGGACTTAGTGAGCATAAATACCATGAAATACGAATAGTACCAGTAACCAGTAAATGGAGCAAGACTCGGGTCATTGTTTCTGTCTGTGTCTGGCAAAGTAAACTTACTCGTTTTGAAATGGGTGGCAGTCATTGGGAAAGTTGTGCCTAGGTGTAGGAAGTGAAGTGCCCCGTATCAAACCAGGCATACTCGTTTAGTCTCCAGTTCGACTCGCCCCTCCACACAACCCCGTCGTCAATTTTAACAAATGGGCTTTCACGGGTGCATCAACACTGTGAAAGGAATGCTACTTTGAAGTCAGCAGGACATTGTGAACATGCTGATTCTCTCACGAGTCCATTTGGTTCAAAAAACCGGAGGAAGCAAGGATAAATTAATCAAAACATATGGCTTGTAGATGGCGGTGAGGACGATGCTCAAGACAGCAAGTAGTTCTTTTGGAGCAAGAAGCCTATCAAGGCGGAATTATTTCCACCGCACAGCCTGAGACGAGAATGAAATGAATCTGAAGTTTTTCCCAAAGCTGTCCCATCAATAACAAAAGAGCGAACATAAAAATCTTCGGTGCGGTGAATTGAACGCAGGCGTACTTACATCCAACGTTCGTGTAGTAAAACGAGCAGCTAGAGAAGGAACGTCCGACGTTGAAACCATTTGCCAAATGAACAAATGCTGGATGGAGACAATATCAACCTCAGTTTTACGGTGAGCCATAAAACTAATCAACCGAGCAATACACACTCACCCAGTTTCATGCCAAGTTAGGTCTGATTACGTGAGCGCACACGAACGTCTTTCACCTACACAGTTTATCCTTCGCCCGGTCTAGTTACTCCATCTTATGATTCCTAGCTGTGTTATCCAGACGCACAGCCCGCGGCGAATGGTATTGACGCGTCAATGAACAGGAAGTTGTTACAACTTTTCAAACTTTCCGATCAGTCGATGTCACAGGTACGTTCAACATTCCCAGCCCTGAAGCAAGTGTATTCGGAAGATAGCTGGGGCTAATGTTACAACACACGTAGAGAGATACGAATTTGCTCAGGTAAGAAGTTAGCTCACGAGGCGCCTGAGCTTTCCATCTGAGTAGTCATCACTCGAGGAGTCAATCAACACGTGATCAAGTGGTTTGAATTACGCGACTCAATGATGAGTAGCGGTTTATCCTGTCTAAGTGCGGGCTGAGCACACTGCCATTGATGGCCGAATAGTAGAGTATTCAGCCGCCAGAGAAGAGTCTGAGGGTTTGAAACTCACTAGAGATACGTTAAGAACGCACTATTGATTATTTCCAGTCGTGATGGAGCAGCTGTACAGTGCATGTTGGTGTTTCAGTGCCAACTAACTTCACCTGCCAAACGTAGTGCCAAATGGAATTTCAGCATCGCCTCATAGTACCGATAAACCTTTCGGTCTGGTTCTTGTTCCGACACCTCTCACTCATGGTCCACTTAGTGTCGACCCGTTCACGTGACTAGAGCGGTGGTTGTGCAGTACGCGATGCGCTTGACTTGTTTTCAATTCGTGGCCTGCTTGGCCATGCCGACTTGCGTGACGCGAATCGCGATTTGGAAACCCCTGGGGCGATTTGGAGGCACACACTAATGGGCACGGACAACACATGGCGGCTTTTTAAAAAAGTGGGGAAAAACGAAATCATCGTTTATTTTTTTAAATGCAGCGAAAGTCTGGCTAATACATTCTGTATATGAAATATTTGTGAAGCCTTTTCACTGTGGCCAAACTATTATTTTTTGCCGGATAGCAAGTGAGAAAAAAGGGCGGTATCTTTCGGGTTTGATTCATCCAGAAATATCTGTACTTCAGAAACCGAGACTAGACATGAACAACGGATTAATAAAACGAGTTCGGTGACGAGGTTCGCTGTCGTTAGTTGTCTCTTGTGGTAAGGAATGCTATTCATCAGTATCGGATTGCACATCTCATGAGGTTGGTCGGGGCTATCCTGTCTCTATTTCATTCTTCTTTCCTGTTCGGGTGACCATCAGTGGAAAGCGCAGATTTAGTATACATGAGCCTAGATGTCCAACCAAATCTGAGAATGGACTAGTTGATGTGGATTATGCGAATTTTGCTTTGCTGTGATGCAGCAAACCATTTTGTCTCGTTATTTGACCAAAATCTATGCTAACTAGATTGT
>SJOL01008888.1:439286-525132 GCA_004794785.1 Opisthorchis felineus | reverse complement strand
GGTTTCGTTACTTTAAAGTGACAATTAGGCGACTGAGTCAAACTCAAAACACACGTTTGTTTTTAATATGACTGAGGTTTTCAAATATAGCTTTAAGCTAAGTGGTCCTCAAAAAATGAACTCTTCTAAGGTGGTCACTGTCCTTGACGTGACATGCAAAGACAGTAAAATTCGGCTTTCAACTATGCAACACGTTCAATCCAATCGAGGGGAAATTTCTAGATTTTTATTTGTTTGGTGCTTCTAAAACCTCCGGCTCACTATCTCCTTGTACACATTGTGTAACAGTATTCCCTCCCAACTTTTTACAAACAATACACGAACGGAAGAAACAAGATTTCCGAAAAATCTTAAACAGTGATGCATATTTTCTTGACGAAACACACTACTCATAAGTTTTCTGAAAATTCTTCAGCTGTGATTAATCGGCTTCTCCTTTTCAAGCTGAATTGTTTTGCAAACAAGTGTATTTCGCGAGCGATGCAAATGGCTATGCAGTAAATGACCGAAAGGGAGACAGTCTGATTAGCTGTCATTCTCTGAGGTCATTTGTCCACCTAAAGGAAAACTATCTACCCTAAAATTCCATCAGTTAATTTGACAGTCAAGTACTGGAAACTCATATAGGTTATAAATCCATACACCCTATTGATGATTCACTTAACTACACTCTGCGGCGACTCTGTCGTCCGATTTCAGCTATTTCCAAATGGTTGGCCACATGTGAGAATTCATTTCTCAGTTGGAATAAGACGTGTTCACTGCTCACAGAACTTACCAATGAAAGACGGGAATAGTAAAGCTGTTTAGAGGAGCACGGTATCCTATCAGGTGATGGTCTAACTGTCCGTCAGTAGACGGTTTTGGACAGTTCAGCGAGGCAATATGAGAACCATGTGAACAACGTTCACTATCGGGTATCCACGATATTAGGTATGTCCTTTATGGAAAAAATGCAGAGCGAGAATATTTGCAATGGGATTGAGTACACGTTCGAGCCCAGAGAGAGAGAGAGAGTATCTGGTAAACTTTCAGTTCCTAACATGGTCTGGTTGGATTCTGGCTGGCGACTGACTGAAAGTTAATAAGCGTTCAGCTGTGGCACCCTTTCGATGCCTAACAGTCACGCCACCCGAAGGAAGCACGAGGGAAGAGATACTGCTAGGTTGTGGAAGCCGAGACGCCGGGGCTGGACTGGACAGGAAATACGGACCTCCCGGTTAGTAAGTTCGCACCGCAACCCGTGAGTTATCTCGAGATAAACTGACTAAAGTTTGCTGGACAATAAGTTTGATCTTTACAGGTCTTGCAAAACGGAGATCACAGTGGTAATGTACTAGCTGTGGTGCGTCATTGTATTGTTATCCAAATTAGAGAAAAGTATATTAGTACTTGCTCCAGTGGTTAGTAGAGGGCCTCTCCCCCAATTAATATTATCTAGGCTGTGCCGCCCTGGGTGGATGACCTGTATTTCGTGAAACGTCAGCTGATGATGTGCCGGGAAAACCTAATTTATGGTCACAAAAATAGCTCAACTCAAGAAGCAATCAGTATCAGTTAGGCACCAATGAGCACATGCTTAAAATTTCAGGTCACTGAATAATTTTATTCTGGTTCTTAACTCAGGAAATATTTGGGTTGTACTCTAGTACAAATACGGTGATACAATTTCCGGTACCGGTAACCCTTTATAAATATGCATCCATGCAAATTTCGTGGTGGTCAGTCATTTCATTCACGTCAAATTAATCAATATTTCATACCATCACTAACTCGAGATTGTTCGAGATCGCTCAATGGTTAGGGTGTAAATGTAATGAACGGAAGATCCGTGGTTCGAACCATACTCCGGCATCTCGACTGTTCCTGTTTAGGCTTGGAATTGATTCCATCGGATGGCTTGGCAGAAAGGCACCGAATATGTGTCGCAGTTGAACGACTACCTTATTTTTCATTGATTATCATAAAAAATACGACACTAATTTCTTACAGGAGTTCGGTCGAGCTGGATATAACGATAACACCCAAAGCGCTTAAGACGTACAATTACTGTTAAAAATCGTTCAGGTTTAGCCCCTTTTCAAAGCCTAGCTGCCATGCCACCCGAAGGAAGCATAAGAGCTGGGATACTGCCAGGTTGCCCAAGCCTAGACAAAAGAAGTCGAGATGAGGAGATCGGGTTCGAACACTGAACCTTCCGGTTGGTAAATTCGCGCTCTAACCACTGAGCCATCTCGTCCTACTGTTAAATATAAAATTCCAATCTGGTCAAATTTACGTTTAGCGGCTGGTTTGTGCCATCATTTGCCCTTGTAAGTATGGTACTCGTTCAAGTGGCAAAGTCCCTTAGAGTGAAGGCCTCCCTCCGAAGGGTAGACCTTGGAAACTCGGCCTTGGAGGCCTTGGTTCATTCATCCGTAGAAAGCTTTAGTCTTATGAACCGAGATTCACTAGTAGGCTAAGAAGTGACCCTGCCAATAGTAGGCTATCTCGACAGAATTTATCTGAGCAGACTTCAAATCGATAATAGGGGTAATATTCACACACACAGTGATTCCGTAGGATGCATTACAGCTTCCGTAAGCTTTTAGGATAATGAAGTTGAGGCGAGTTGATGTTCATCGAATTTGTCTTATTCTCGTTGTGCTGACTGCATACGTCATCATTATAGCTGATTTGGGTTTGAGAAGATGCCGATGAGGTTTCACTGGGACTTGCAAGCAGTTGAGGTGAATCCCACTTCTAAAGGTAGTTTAGAACACCTGCCATTCTATCAACTCACGTATGTCGAAGTGCGACAAGGTTGATAGTGTTTGGACCCCTTCTCCTAGACCAAGAAAAGAGTGTGGTATGCATTGGAGATGCTCCCATCCCCCGAGGAGGATTTAGCATAGCAATTTGTCAGTCTAATTTGCAGGTTACGTTAGCGCAGTAACAAGTCACAACAGATGATGGCCTTCCACTGTCCCATACATTGGATAAAAAGCGTAGAAGAACTGAAAATCTTATAAATAATCTTTGAGAAAAAATTCCAAGGTAAAACTCACGAAAGTCTTGCGATTTACGTCTTCCGCACAGAGGCAGGGATAAATACATAACGAGGGAATCTGGAATGGTGACTGAACCATATGTTTGAGGAAAATGGTTCGTTTGTTTACTTGATTATTTGTTTATTTGTTTGGTTGGTTGGCTGGTTGGTTAGCTTGCAAGTTGGTTGTTTGGTTGGTTGTATCACATTGTCGAGATTGGCCCCAAAGGCATTTGAGAATACGAAAAGGTGAAGTTGACAGGAAGCTGTTGCTTCTGCAAAGCTGGCCAAGTTCGTAGCCAACTGATAGATTGGTCGGTTAGGATGATTATTTTTTTGGTTCGATTCGCCAGGCTAACTGATTTAAGAGTTGTAAATCATCAATGCAGTCCAAGTGATCGTAGAATGATTCCAAGACTTCCGAAGATATTGACTGTAGAGTTTGTGAAATGAGCTGAAGTTCCCCGGTTGCCGTCAGTTCTCTGGGTGGACAGTGCATGCGCTTCGCGAACGGGTGAAATTCTTCATATCCGGAAATGGCCATGTTCCACACGTGGAGGGTCCTAGCAATGAGACGCATCTTTTCAAAATTAATCAGTCTGACCCTGCTCGGCTGCTGTTGCGCGTAAATCGTACTATTTCCGTCTTCGGCAAATCGTAAATCTTTTAAAAGTATGGCTAAGAAGGGTAAACAATTCTGTATGTTCTCCGCGATCCAATTTCGTGCTGCTCTGTGATTTCGCGCCGGATCGATAAGAGGCAACAACCGATTTTGATATAACCGCTTCCATCGTACCGGGAGTCGATCCCACGTTTGTGTGAGCCGCGAAATCGGTGCACCCTGCAACGCCATCACTATGGCGAAACACGTGTGTTGGTCGTGAAAAGGCGAGGAAATGAGACGATCTGCTAGCTTGATCAATCGCTTTAAAACGTGTACACGTTTATTCAGCACCGGAGTTGTGACCAGCTGCGTGATGGTCCACGCATGAATTAGGCTAAACTGAGCGACCAGCAGGCGGATGTGTGGTGTCGCACAGCCAGATTTCTCGCTGCCCATCGTATAGTTCAACAGTTCACTAGCAGTTATACACATGGCTAATTGGATATGTGAAAAGGTGAAGATGGAGGCGATTTCATCAACACTCAACTCCTCAAGTGCACTGAAACGCTGTGAGACAGAAATCGATTTCTTCATCTTTGGTGAAGAAAGGCTACCTTCCTTCCGTTGGATCTCGGTCATAGAACGTCCAGGGTCGGTTTGATCCAAGAAGCTCATGGCAACATTCAGTTGCACTGGAAGTGGTACTAGCTTCGCTCGGTCTTGTCTAGGCACGAAAAACAAACAACTGTTCGGAGAAAGACTGAAAAGAATACCGCGTTCGCCGTCCGTGTATGTGATTCGTTCGCCTGTCGAACGTACCTCTACAAATTCGTAATCGTTTGTCTCAGTGCCCGACGGTAGTTCGGATGAGAGACGGGATTTTATCCGCTGAACGGTTGTATCCACAGGAAGAGTGAGGATGACCTTTCGGTGGTCCTCGCCCAAATAAACCAGAAAGGTGATTGTATGGGTTCTGGGGGTGAAAGGCAATGAGTGCGGTTCAATTCTGAGACGATTTAAATGATATGGTGTACAGTACATTGAGCGCTGCACATGATGAGTATAGTGAGACAGTTGTTGGAGAGCACAAGGCAACGATGTGACTATCTGTTTGCCACGAGTGAACAAAGCTCGCGTTCCAGATAGAACACCACATTTTTGACTTAATTTCTTCCGTGAATTGAGCTTTTTCAAACTGTCAAGCTCGGTATTCAAGCGTGCATCATGATGCGCAGGATTCCAGATTTGATCGCATTCTTTCAGCAGTACTTCAACTGCCTTCTTTTCCAGGTCACAGTTCGTCCTACAAGAAATCAGTTGTTTGATATCAAGAAGGAAGTTTCCAAGACCGTCCAAGGAAGCGAACGCCAGTAGTCCAATACACATACACCACAAATAGAGTAGTATCAACACACGCCTACTAAAACAGCCTTGGTAGGCTTCAGGATTTCCATTCTGTGGTGACGTTAGTTGGTCAGCTTTTCCGGCCCCGTTGGAACGATCCTGACCGAGGTAAGCGAACAGCAAATTGAATACATCCGAGTTAGTGGTGAACATTGTCAAGGTCAGGATAAACTCCTCAACGACAATATCGATCCCCACCTGTGGAAATGGACACAGTCGATAGAGATTCTCAAGCCGAGACACCAGGTTAGGCAGCTGGTCGTCGTAGATGGAAAGCCGAGCGTCCAGTATATGCCGCAGGATTTTATCGATTGTCCCAGCTATAATTAATTGATGGTTCGCACGTGTAAGCCTCCTGTTTTCAGGTTCCGTTGTAGAAGTTTGTTCAAAACCGTGTACGGAACTCGCAGACACTCTACAAGTGTCTTTCACACATTCTAGGACTAAAACATCCGAATCTCCCTCACGCAGGCGTACAATATTTGCTTCAACATCAACCAGCACGCGGTCGTAGTCGGTTTTATCCACCCGTAGGAAATGGCAGTTGTCTTCTGCCAAGATGATACTAGCAGCCCGTGGGTCTCCTGTCACAAGCGCAAGTTTACCAAAATCATCACCGTCGTACAAACGACACACATAGCCTTGACTTTTGATGTGAACCCAGACACTTCCCTTATAGATTATATACCAGCAAACTCCAGGATCTCCTTGACGAAACACAAGTTTATTAGACAGCGGATGAACTTCATACTTGATGCATTTGCTCAACTCATTCCTAACGGAGTTTGGAAAGTTTGCCAAAGCAGGAACCATCAGAAGCTCTTGACTGACAAATTCAACCTCCACTTCTGTGCGCTGATTCGGAGATTTCACCAGAATACGTCTAAGGAGTGCGGCAGAGGCTAGACAATAGAGACGTTCGATTAACAGGTGAAACCGGTCCTCCGCTGTAACTGCGTCATCCGCATCGGTACTAAGGGTATGTGATCTCGAAAACATGCCTTTCTTTCCAATAAAATCTACTGGCTTCTCCTGTTTGCACAGTGTGTTCGTTGATCCAGCCTCCAGATCCTCTTCTAAATTAAGGCTGGCATCCAACGGGCAAGTACATCGATACATTTCCTCTGGAGAATCCATGAATTCAGGAACATCTGCAACTTTTCTAGTACCCGTCACATCGAATGACTGTATAGCAGACTCTTCCAATAAGGCTTGCCACACCCCAGAGGCTAACATTCGATCCTTCTTGCCACTAAGCCTGATGAGGTCCGTTATGAGTTGCTCACCTGATGAATATTTTCCACTTTCTCGAGAGTACTGCGACTGGACCTTCTCCCACAATGAAACACAAGCTCTCACAATCCATGAAGGTGGAATTTCGCTCGGAGTGAACTTGGGTTTCGAAAGCTCCCCACTGTAGATCTCCAAGTCTATTGGTTCGCTGCTGCAAGTTTCCTCCACCCTCGTAGGTGTCTGCTCTGCTAAAAGTAGGCCGTTGAAAGCTGCGCTCTGTTTTCTACTGTCACGTGTAAGTTTGTTGTAAACTGCAGCGGACTTTGATAAATTGATGGCAAATGATGTACTCATGGTATTGCAGGAATTCCTGCTTGTTCGAAACCGATGTATTTGACACTGCAGTTCGCTTTTGTTACAGTGTGGAGTGTGGTACGATGACCACCAATCGCTGGTCGCCAACCGCGTGATACACAGCTGACATCCACGTTAAATCGGCTTCTGATTGGGTAAACGCTGGCTGCAACCTGTTCTGACCCGCTCGGCGATTGGCTGATTCTGAAGCAGGGCAGCCTTTGAAGTAATTCCAACGCATAATGTCCCAGTGGCGAGTGAAACTTACACTACCTTGTTCTGAGGGTGGTTCCAATAGTTCCCGACATCAGATGTGGGACAAACGCAGCACGGCTCAAACAACAGAAAAAGTTGCCTCGAACAAAAATAAGATGATCAGGGTTCGGACTATTCCAAACAGTGGTTAGTGGTCTAAAATTTGGGAGCTACATGATTTAGTTCTAAAATTTGTACAAACAGAGAACACCATCCTCGCTTCGAGAAAACGCTCTTCGACGATCGCAAAATGCGTCCTCAGTGTGATGTTCCCTGGCGAGCGGGTGACAAATCAGCTCGATGGAACTGGTGCTTCATTTGTATTTCATTTTCAGCGGGTGTCGTTAGGGCGGGATTCACGGGTTCATTGAATCCAGTGCTACACATATTAAATACTGCTGGATACTCGTGAATCAGGCTTACTAGTGAGGAGTGATGAGCTTTTATACTGATCAGCAGCTCCAAATATCCACATCATTATGAACCAGTGGCTTTTCTTCTGGCTAAATTCAAATAAGGACGGTTAATCACAACACGAAGACAATGATTATTACTGGAAACCCGATTAAGCTTGCCACGTTGATGTGGTTTGGGCGTGTATTACGTGTGCCCAACTGCCATCCGCCCATCTAGTTCACACCGACTTTGGCATCAGGTTCACCAGGGGCATGGCAACGTGAAACGAAGGCGGCTACTGTCAAACTGAATACTGTGGGATCTTCGCGCCATTCTGGGTGGGGCCCCCGATATCCTGCTCGCGGATAGTTGAAAATCCTGAGCTAGAAACCTCGGCGGCATTCATATTGTCATTTGCTAGCCAGACTACCCAGCTAAAGTTCGCCTGTCGTTGTGCGATAGGCTTCTCTCGGTTGAGTCTCGCACAGGAGACTTGTTCGATCTCGCTCATGGCGCCTTTCTTCGAAAGGATACACAAATGTTTGTATTTTAATGCTGTCCAAGTGTGTAGGAATCTTATTCCTGATTGTTTTTCTTAAAGTTATATGCTTCCCTCTCACTAAGTCCCTACTATTCCCTATCCTTTCTAATCTTTCGTCGGACTTTATTCCCTAATGGTTGTATGGCAGTTAAGCAACAACATGCATCAAAACAGGCCCAATCAAAGGAAACTCACTAGTGAGTTCGTAGTTTGGTGATACTAGTTACCCAACAGATCCGGGTCATCGTCATAGCGCAAGTGCATCAGCCGTTTGGATAGTCAGAAATTAACCCCTCCGTGCTCCAGAGTCTTGTTCTCGGGGAAGGGTTGCTTCAGATATCGTCCTTCGATTGAGCTGTCTCCCTCTGAATGGTACTTTCAAGGAGAAAACACTGTAACAACTTTCATTACAAGCGGCATCACCTTTTTGAGTTAGTCATTTGGAGCACCATGTTCTTCTCCAACAAGACGATCAACTCTGAAAAATTACTGGCACGAACTAAGATTTTTGGTGTCAAACTGATTTCTTGTTAACCAAAGGAATGTGCCAAATAGGATGAAACGTGTGAGGAATAGGTACGAACGGCTATCCGTCCATAAACGGCGGTTAATACGGGTTGAAATTTTCGTTTGACACGCGACGCTTCTCAATTTAAACCATCGCCAGAATGACTGCGCTCGCTATTGTCCAATTGGATACTGAACGAAAAATCAATCAATTCCAGGTATATCACAGAATCTTAGATGTGTCGATATGTCCAATGGCTAGTGGACAGATATTACTCAGGAATTTTCACCTGTGACAGTACGACTGCCATCGTGTATAACAAGCCTTGGTTCAGCGGAAAACATCCATCCAAGAACCGCGCATAACGTCTATCTGTTAAGTTTAAAACTATTGCACAGTCTCCTGTGAATAGAAGTTTTTAATGGAAAAAACCCCTTTTTGAACCATTGCTTTTGGGTGCCGCATTCAAGCTGTCTCGACGTTTTTCTCAAGAGGTGGTCCCAAAAGTCCTTTGATAGTAGTGTACTTTTGAGTCAATGCACCGCATCATTCAGAGGCGGGCCAAAAATCCAAAAGAACAAAGATTATTTTCTCCGTGCTGCTCGCGTAAAACCCATTAGTTGATGGTCATTCCCAACTGAATGCCTATTTCCAGCCTTATCTTCTACCTGGTAATGCTAAATCGGTCGTCAAATCATATGGTCCTCTGTTGTCCACAGTCAAACATCACCCGTCCAATAGGACGACCCCTTTTTAAAGGAGATCCTGTTCAGGCATTTCATGGCCCGTTACGAATACAAAAATTTCTGTGTAAATGTAGAACCAAACTATTTGGATGTCCAAAAAAGGCTGGACAAAAACCTTCCCTACCTCCTTCACTACGTTTACGATGCGACATTATTTTTGAGAAATGATATTTTATATATATTATTATACATATTTTTTAGTTAGATGGTGCTAAGAATACTTACAAATAACCCACCCGTGTAAGGATACATGATGGGTGACCTGCTGCTTGGAAACAGTTCCCGGAAAAATTGGTGTTAAGTATTTGAGTAGGAATTAAAATCATTATTGGCTAACACCAAAAAGGGCGGTAATTTATATAAAAATTATATATATATTATACATATTATATATAATAATATATACAGAAACTCGAGGACTGCGCCTACCTGATGAGCCTAAAGAAGGACGAAACAGTTCGTGTGCTGTCGAACAGTTTTCAGCAACCTTGTGAGTAGTTTACTTCAGCAGTCATTGTTGTTAGCAGGGCCGCTTCACGCGCTTCAATCTGCGCACCAGGCGATAACAGTCCTTGAACCATAGCGGACAGAAGAACTGTGTGGACCAACCACCTTATTTTCAAATGAATCACTTGAAACCTGGAGTCACCTAGGAACTGTCACTTCACTAGTGTCCACAAACATTCCCGCTTTGATAAATCCAGCAAAATGTAGACACCAGAAATGTGATGCCTGTGCCCAAGACATAGGCTTCTATTGATGGTTTCCGCCTCGATGTGTCCCATCATCCCCAAAAAAATGAGAAATTCAGAATTGCAAAAAAGTTAATGACGCTCTGATCCTCACATGCATACGCTGGTATGACTGAAGACGTCACTTGTTGTCATGATCATGCAAGTGGTTGGAATAGTTGAACAAGAGAGCACAGCGATCCCCACATTTCAAACAATCGTTCCAAGAAGATGTTGCATCGGGCAACATGCAGCCATAATCTCCAACTAGTCAGACCCAAGCCTCTGTAACCCAAAAACGGAATTTTCGGCTAATCTAACATGGGAATCCGGAAGTGTCGCTCAAAGCGTGATCAACACATCCAGCAAAATCGCAGGACAGTCTGGACCAGCTGTCGACGAGACAGCTCCATGGGGTGATCTCATAAGCTTGTTACACTCACTTTTTCACTGTTATTCCCATCAGTCGATCAGCGATTATTGTAAACTGTGGCTTTGATTTCTTGAAGTTGTTACCAGCTGAGCAAAACGCATTCCATGACGCAACAGAAACCGATCAGTCAGACCAGAAACAAAAGGTCCTTGGACAGAAACGTCTCAACGCACTAATTGAATTCAAAGAATACAGACCACAAAGTAACAGAACTTGAAAGACGGGCCAATGGGATTCTGAGCAAGGCGTGATGCCGTCACCCAATCACAGCATTAGGTATCCGCCAGTTTTTGATAACTATGAAAACCCTAGTAGGTAAGGTGGATTAACTCATTCAACTGTTCACTGATGAAGTAACCCCGGGTTGGTGATGAAACTCGCAGGCTAATTACCAAGGTGGACAAACAGATCAATGACCACTTGATCAACCATCAGTGAACGAACCTGACCTAAAATATTCCGCTACAATTAGGAGTTGCCTGCGAAAAACGTATGCAAGCATCAAATGGCCATCTACCATGAGGTAGATGAAATGGAAATAACTTGAATATACTTCAGGTAAGACATCAGTTGAAAAATCAATCTGAATCGGGTGGGAGAAAACAAAGAAAAACACAGTGAGACGATTTCCTCCGGACCTTAAAATGACAGAATTCAACCCCCAAACAAAATCGATAGGCGGACACACAAACGCCATGCAGTTGGTGCGCAGCAACACAAAAATTTGTCCTGAGGTTCCCGATACGGAAGTTTGAGTCACGATTAGCTTTGACCATGCCGAATATCAAAACGAACAATCGTGTTCGAAACTCTACGATACTATTCACACAAGTGAGCAAAACTATACAGCGAACATCAACTGTCCACGTTCGTGGCGCCAACAAATGCACAAGTCTGTCACTGACCGGCACAGTGTAGTGTCAAGGTCCGCACACCTAACAACGGCGAGTGGAACGTCGGCTCGGTAGAGTGGGTTGCCACCGTCCCTTCGGAGGCCAATCTCCTGATTCTGATTGACGGTGCGATCACACGGAAACCACGACAGAACAGGTCAGGGCAGGCTCAGCAAACGTTGCAGGATCACTCGTGGGTAACTAGATCAGCTGCACACATTCATACGCACACACACGCCAATACACCAGTGTCGGACGGGGTGGCCTTTGCGGCAAAGCGAACGGCCGGTACAGATGAGCAAAACAGGTGGAGACCAAAAGTACACGAATGGAGTAAGCGAATGAATAGGGAGATTATCATGATGGCAAGTTAGATTCAATATGCTCGAAAGGACAGCATAATGTGCTGTTCCTGCAAAACATCAACATCCGAGACTTGTGGTTTGAAAGCGGCCCCAAACTGTCGGGCACCCCTATATACAGATCGTTCCGATTTTTTGCAGTCCCAATCATTATATTCATTTTTTCGATATCCATCCACCTTTTTTGTAGAGTTCACTCAATGATGCTTCAGATTTATTGATGAAGTCAGCTGGGCTATCCCCAGAAGTCTTTGTATGGTTTGATACCTCGTTTTTCCGGTGTGACTAGGTCCCCATTCAGTACTTCAAAGCAATTGCACAAGTTTCGTCGTAGCTGATATAAGAGGCTTTCAAACATGGTCATTTTATATTCATTTTAACTACTGTTCGGTTTTTTAAGCCTAATCAAATCAAAATGTCCATGTGGAACAATGCTGAGTTAGCAAAATGCACTAATTCGCAAAGAAATTAGTTTTTTTTTTTGCGGGATACTCACCTGGAACCCTGCTGAATCTCTCGTTTATGATGTGTCTAAGCAACTGAATGTGCTGCAACAGGACGCCTCATGTTTCAGTTGGTACGATATTCGAGATATTGCGATACATGTATAGGCGCAATACACTACTCATGAGGTTGCTGAAAATTCTTCGACAGCCCACGACCAGTTGCGCCCTTTTTAGGGTTCATCAGATAGACGCGGTCCCCAAGTTGTATCTTCCACTCTTGACATTTTTTGTGATTCGGAGCCGAACAGCTGGTTGTGGCTATGATTACGATGGTTTTCTTCCCAATGGTCCACGCTGTATGCATAGCAAACCTCATTTTGCGTTTGCTCGACTGGGTTCGAGCCCTGTTTTTTTAACTGGTTTGATGGCCTTGGTAATCTGTGCACACTATTGATTGGGTTCATTGGAGTAGTTTGAGTTTACTCATGGTTTACTCGAGGTTTAATGTGAAGGTCATGTCCCTGCAACAGGCTGAGCCGGTGAGGTTTAAAACAAAATGTAGCCACTACACTGCAAACTTACAGGGCAGTGCACCCAGGGTACCTGAAGGACCCAGTTAGCTCTGCTGCTGACCCCAGTCGTGACTGCTGCAACTGAGTAGACGTCATATCTGACGTTGCCTTCCGTAGATCTCGTCATTTCAACTTCAAATTTCTGTAGCATCAAGTTCTGTGCGCACCAAAATATCAGAGCATCACGATATCATTCAGAGATGTTGGTTACATCGTGAAGTGGGCATTAAACTGTCGGGTGATTACTAGAACAACACATATTCAAGTGCGCTGAGCTGCTGTCGAGCAGAAAGTTCGTTTTCGATAAAATGCTTAGAAAGTCTTCTCCAACAAAAGCGTCTTCCTAATGGTCACGCTGCATTACTCTGGAATGGCTTTCGCAGCCTTCCTAGAGATTCCAAACGCGGTTAGGGAGTTACGATCGGTGCTGGAGATGATATTGAGAAAAGAATCCTTCTATCGTTCAAGTTGTTCGATTCTTTACCACCTACGATTTATCCTAACCTTTTCGCCACACCTTCATTCAATTAATTACTTGATTCGGAAGATTGCTTGTGGACTACTTTCTTAGATTCACCAAACACACTGGCTAAGCACAACGTAGCTCGTTTGATCAGGTAAAATTTCAAAAGTAACACCTTAGATGATGTAAGCTTTCTTATGCGTACAGCTCAATCCCGGTTTGGGCACTGAAGTAACCGGTAGTGCACAATATAACCAACTTTGGAGTTTCCATTTCAGATCTTAGCACCGGCCTGGCCCGAGTTGGTGCTATACTGGCACCAAATTACGCACGCAAAAATTCACGGCTCAGAAAACGCCCATGCCAGCGCAGCAACTGATGGCCGTTTATCATGCATGTAGGCATTGTTTACGAAGGATGCACAGGATACGAATGACCAATCAGAACACTGATAAGCAGCTGACATAGAGGTCAGATCACAAGGCCAGAGGACGCAGGGAGAGACAGAAATGTGATTTGGCAATTGCGATTGAGGTCATTACCACACGATCAATGAATCCCATGAGCTGGTGCGGGCACAGGACCAAAGGCACAACCACCTAGGTCGTCCACGTGCGGAGGCTGCACTTTCAGGCGCTTTTGAGTGCTTGCCTTGAAATAACTATTCGGCTTCATGCTGACAAATGCAGCTCTACGTGCTGCACTGATCCTAAACAGCAAAAGTAGGAAACCAGCAATCGGGCAGGGCATCGATGCACCTCCAGAACACATTACTGTTTTCCTCCCGCAGAGAGAGGAAACCACAGATGGTCTCTTCGCAGATTTGTCCCTTATGTAGGTTGCTTCACCAATGAAATAAAAGGTTACCTCTTGCAGATGATGGCTTCGCCGGAAAGAGACAAGTGTTCCTGTTACCTCTAGACAGGAACGACTTTTACCCAAGAGACTACACATTAACCAATTTATGAGGTCTCCTCTACTCACTTTGAAAGGGTGGGAATTTGTTACTGATCAAAAATTAGAATCAGGCAAATTGTCTATTTCTGCGTGGGTTGCCCAGTTGCCGTGGCAACCAAGATACAGGTGGTGGGACTATTGATTGATGGGAGGAGATTATGGGCACGTCCATTAATTACACTATTGGTAGCTAAGACTACCGATGACACGGGATGGCAACGGTACTCCTGTGTCTGTCCCCATTGTCCATATGTTCGATTGCTCTATGAGCGATGATAACACCTGTTATAGATAAAGAATTCTTGTTATAAAATCTGGCCCCCGATATTGATAAGCAGGAGACTAAGAATCCTGATCGTGACATCACGTTGGACGTCCTGTGGGCTCCTATGTCGATTTCATTTCGTCCAAAATATTGTTGGACTAAAACGTGGCAAAAAGTTAGCAGTTTCTCTGGGCATTTAATGTGGAATCAAAATCACAGTTCGGAGCTGGTATGTACAAGTAAAATACGAGGGAAATGTAGGTCAGAGATAGTGGTAACACGTAGGGTTCTGCTTCGAAAGTCACAAGTCTTGAAAATCATCGCTGACCATGGAAAAACCATCTGTGGTCTGAAATGGAGTCAGTTCCTGGAGATTGAACGTTTCAAGTAAATAATCAAACGGACTGGCCATAATAGACTTTCAGTGCCTTGTGGAGGGTATCCCCGAAAAGCGATCTTCAGAGGTGGAAAGGGTCCTCATGTCCATAGTTAGAAATTATATTGTCAGTTTCGTCATTTCTGCAGCTCCGAGGCCACATGGACAGATTATTTTCACGAACTTCCTTGATCTGCAAGGCTTCATATCTCAGCGGGGAAAAAACAGAAGACCAGTGTCTTTTCGTACTCACGTCTAAGAAGATAGGTAAGGTTACAAACCGTCAGGTTTTCATCTGGGCGTTAGCTGCCTCCGTTCTCCGAGCAACTGGCGTCCTGTTCATTTGTTACAATCCACTAGACGACCTTCCCTGGACGAATCCACCCTCAAGGTGTAAGACCTCAGCAACACTGCAATTTGTTCACCCACACTGAATCAGCCTCTCTAATACAGCCGAATTCATTTGGTCTTCCAATGTCGCACTAAAGTGAGGGCGGCGAACCGTGAGAAAGCAAAAACGGGAATCAAACGGATGTTCAGCTATAGCACCCATTTGGGCGCATAGTTGCCGTGCATCTAGGGAAGCATCTAGGGTGAGATACGGTCATGTCGTCCAAGCCCAGACAGGATAAATCAAAATGCCAGGATTGGGTTCTGACGACAGACCTTTCGATTCACTGTAACCGCTGGGCTATTTCGAACTCAGATGGGACAGAGGATAAATTGTCGAATCGAGCATGAGTAAAAATTTCAGCCACCACTTCGGTTTCTTTAATTTGAGGGGAAAATCAATACACATCGGCCTGAAATTCAGTGATAGCGACAATATCCTCTATCCGGAAAACAAAAACTACCAGAACAGTTGCAGCCACAGAGATAGATATAGTGAATCGAAGAGCGGAAATATAAAAGTGCGGAGGTAAAAAAATGTGTGTTATTTATTGTGTTTGTTTCTATTTCAGTTTACCCTGAAACGCCGTTTTGTATGTGTGTGTGTGTGCTGCGCTTGATCTTCAGCCCACTAGATCACTTCTGAATTTCTGATGCCGCAAATTTCTTATCGTGATTCATTGGTTTGGCTTTTTACCATCAACTCTGAGTCGATATTTCGACGCGATTTGAGGTGTTTTGGAGCAGACCCTCAGTGTTTAGAGTTTGTACTTAAAGCACTGCGTCTGACAGATGGGCCTCTTTGGTCTTGAGGTTTTGCGTGTCACTCAAACAAAACTCGTGAAATTCAGCACAGATTGTATGGGTTCATCCGTCTTGGAGATCAGGAACGTCTTTGTTGTCCTTCACTGCGCACTCATGCTATTCAGTTCAATACATACCGAATCTTTGTCTATTACAAGCAAACATTTTGTGAGCTTCACGTCTAATTCACCATAACTCTGTCCCAGAAGGTCTTTCCAATCAAGCCTCTAGCTTCCATATCTACCATATCCGCTTCTACTTTCAAACTATTTGAACCAATCTTCTTTGTGTATCAGGATGATATCAAAGTCAACCATACTGTGGTAAAAAGGATAAAAAAGGATCACCAAGGACACTGTCAGGTATCACCTGTAAAGTTCAGTTGCATCAGTGTAGCAAAGAATGAGCGTCTTCGGTGGATCCGCAAGTTGTCGGGCGGCGGATGGAGTCGGTCCCCAGTTAATCTGATTTGAGTGATCACTAACTTTTGGAATCTCTCTATTAAAGGCAGTGTGGCACGGGGGTAATCAACTGCACAATGAAGCAGAAAGCTTGTGTGGAGTAAACAAGAGTAGTTCTTCTAGTTTCCTGCGGAGGGTTATCAGCGCAGAACCACGATTCCCGCGTACTCTTCTACCCTTTTAATTTATTTCAGAAAAATCACAAAACAGCAAGACTCAAACAAATGCAGAAGGAATGTGAGACAAAAATAACGTGGGTTGTTTGTGATACGTCTCAGTGTTCCAGCGAGTTTCGGGTACACACAGCATCAACAAAAGGACAAGATTGGGATCTGCAGGGGGAGGGTTTTTTTCCCGACTGATCTACCGAGGACGTTCGCTGTCCTTCACGCTTCTGCACCTGCACGTCAAAGCTGATTCGCCAAACTGGTTGAGTTTATATCTGTCAGAAGCGAGCCTTTGTGTGACTTCCACAATGGGTCTGATGTCCGGATCCCCAAATGGATTTGTTTTAAATTCCTAAAAATTAGACGGGGATTTCATAGAAAGTCCAGGTGAATGTAGCATTAACGAACAGACACCACAGGAGGGGCTTCCGGGTGCACGACGGACAGAAAGCGTCCTGGGTAGGTCAGTCGGTAGAGTGAAAGGTCGGTGGGTCGTGTCCGTCTCCAGGCTCATGTTGCATGCTACTTGGGATGTTCAGAACCACGACTTCTCGGAGAGTGATAGAATGGTTTAATACGCGGCAACGCGTGGCTGGTCAACATTGATTTTGTGGAGCAATTCCACAGCACACAAGCCGTTCACTTTCAGTCACATAATGCAACTGCTCGGTTGACGATGAAGGTTCATTCAATGTGTGAGATCTTTCCCTCTCTGAGTTTACTTACAGCTTGTTGGCATTGGGTAGATTTTTAGAGTTCATTTTCAGCATGTACCTCGCTAGGACGAAACATCTGTGCAGTACTTCTTGACATTTCAGCGTGGACTCACCTCATCTGCGGGATAAAATCACAATCGATGCTTTTGATAGTGCACACCAGCAGTGAATTGTTGTTAGCCACAATAATCTGCATGAAGTTGTGCTCTCCGGTCATATCGGAACCTGTAAAACTTTGAACACGATCAAACTATGTGGTCCATCCGTCTCTTCAACCACTCTATCCCCTCAGTACAACGACCACAGAGCCGTATGTGGCGGTGGCAAATTTAATTTCCCCCCTTTCTTAAAACGACCAAACTTGGTGTTCACTTGGTTTTCCTGAAATCCTTGTGAATAGGGAGAAAATCACCAAACTCTGTTTGACATCACCACCATCCAACGATTGTGGCAATTGGTTTGGACGGACACCAGGAACACCAACCATTTAACAAAGTGAGACCTAATCACACTGCTCTTCAGTCGTTCATGGCCGAACTGTTGAGTGTTTAAACAACAGCCAGGAAGTTGAGGGATCAAAACTCTTTGAGTTTCGTGAGAGGTGCACTGCTAATGAGTTCCAGTTAGGAGGAAACAGATCTTCGGCTTTTCAACGTACATTGGTTTTTCTGACAGGACGAAACCTCAAATTAAACCCATTTAACAAGATAGTTTGTGAGTGGAAACGAGCCAGAAGGAAGTCCGGTGAGGGTGACACAGTGAAGCTGAGTAGGTAAACACGTTCCTTTCACTGTTATGCATAATACAAAGAGCTTAATGCTGACCAATTTAGGTAATAGTTCAGCGAGTTGGGGTGTACGACTTTCAGATTTACCATCAGGGTTCGTCCTTCACGGAAGGCGATGCGCTTTGTCACATTCGTTCTTCAATGCTGATCACCCAGACAATATCTACCGAGCACTTCCTAATGACGAAAAGAAGAAAAATGAAACATAAACGCAATACACTACTCATAAGTTTGCCGAAAACATCTTAAACGAGAGATTCAGCTGGGTTCCAGATACCTCTCCCGTCAAAACCAAATTGGTATGCAAATGAGCGTGTTTCCCTAAAGCGGAAACATAATTACTTTCGAGTGAACCTATAATGGTCGCAGTCGGCAAACTGGCGTATCTGTAACGGCCATCCTGACAGACAAGTGTCTTGAGCTCATTGGAGAATACGAAAGGAGTTAGTCACACTGCGAAATCTTTGGATAGTTACTATCCCTGAATTCTCTTAATGGAAACAGGTGTAGTTTAAGATATCCCCAGCGGCAACCAACCGCTGGTCACTGAGACCGAATATATACGTTGGAAGCATGTGCTCCCAAGCTCCCAAGGTCAACAGCCTGCTTCACAGTGATATCATTTTTCGGAAGCTGGCTTTTCGCACGATATTTGGCGGTTCGTCGCATTTTTCGCTCCTTTGAAAGACCCGGTTTGATTGCATAATCCGAATACAGTATTGTTTCTGGCCTGAGATGAATTCACATCCCCTTCTTCCATTGTTTCCAAGTTGCTTACTGTACTTTAGGGCGACAATCTTCTGAGACAAGATATGTCGGATTCAGAAGGCTCCCGGATACACGTTGTCTCTTCCCAGTGAGCAGACTCAGAAACCCTGTTGTGAACTAAAAATAAGGCATAGTGGTTTAGCTTCGTGATTTCCTGTGATTTGAATGAGTCCCACTGAAGCCGGGCCGTAGTTTCTGGTGTTGATCGCATGGACCGTTCAATAAACCTGGCTGTGTCAACACCAGAATACTCAATGTCCCACCCCTGAAAATCAGTTTTCCCACATTTCAGTCAAACTACAATACAAGCTGCGACTCTGAGGGCGATTCCCGGTGAACCGAAGACAGGGCAGAAACAAAGAAAAAATTCACCATTTTGGACTAAAAGCACAAAATTTGTGACCTCAGATGTCATCATGATATGATCAGCCAATCATCGATTTCTAGTCATCGAAACGATCGACCAGTGCACAAGCACAACAGCTGGTACCATCAACCCGTCCTGGTTTGTCCGAGAACTCGGTCACGTGCGCACACTCTTGCGTCCAGTGGACAAACGATGGGAGTGTTGTGTGCAGATGAAGCATAGATTCAAATTAAGTTATAGTGTTTTCTGTCGGGCTGCGTGACGCGTCACAAACCTTACAACCACGCCAGACCGAACGGGCATGGAAAGTGATTGAATGCGTCTGAAGTCATGATGAATGGCTGTATGTTCGACGGCATACGTACAGCGCATTGAAATCGCCTGGCAATTTATGTCCCTTGCTGAAAACAAGCAAGTGGATAAAACTAAGCGGTCAATCGTGTTAAAATCCGGGCCGGGTAGCTAGGCAAAAGGTGTTTGTTGTAAAATCTAGGATAAGGAGTGTCCAGTGAAAGAATATTCGGTGTGAAATAGGTACTTGGCATTTGTTGATAAACGAGTGTAATCCGGTGTTTTGACCGTATGCTGGTAGCCTAGATGCGCTACTTGGTTGTTGATCCGCTGATTTACTCTCTGGTTCTTTCAAGTCGCTTGCAAACATTTCGTCACTAGTCTGAGAGACATCCGTAGTGACAGGTTGGGTGGGCACTTCGACTCTTTCTTCTTGTGTTTTTGTAGCATCCAAGCTCATGTCATGCCTCTAACGTGATTGGCTGTTGAAAAATCTGCTTATGGATTATTGGCCAGCTGATTGGTCAGATGTATTCTGAACAAAATGAAAAACAAACACTAAAACTTTAACATGCTCTCTTCTGGAATTATTTGGAATAAAAACTCTTAGCTGTACAGCAGGGAAAGTGCGCAAGCGTTCGATTTATTTCAGTCATCAAATTCACCCGCAGACCAGAGACATTCCAAAACATGTGGAAACGATTTATTCCAGACGGAACACACTAATCATAAGGCTGTTGAAAGCTCTTCGACAGCCAACAACCGGCTTCGCCCTTCCTAGTGTTCATGGGATAGTCCTCGAGTTTATGTGAACATTGTTATGTTTGCACCTAAATTGTACACAACTGGCGAAATGTACTCGTTTGCAAACTAAATTGGTGTTACCGAGACTCAAATGAATTTCTCGTTTTTGATATTTTTCAACTGAATGCGCTGCACAAGGCCTCCTCATGTTTCTGTTGGTACGACGTTCGAAATATTGCAGTATATTTTCCTGAGCGAACACATTATGCCTATCTGAGAAACCGGTCTCCATCAGTGAAGACTGAGTGATGCTATATCCTGTCTAATTGAGTTAATCACAAGACTGATCAACCACTCGTGGCCGAACTGCTACTAGCCGGGAGGTTGCAGGTTCAAACTTTCCCGGATTTTTTTAGATACGCACTGCCGATGAGTCCTGCTAAGGATGAAGCGGCTGCACAGTGAGTGCTTCTCAGCTTTTCAGCATAGACTGACTCCAGTTACAACACAAAATCTCCATTGAAAAATTACCACGTCTCCTCACACTACACAGCTCGGTGTTATCTGTAAATGGATCTGTCAGACTGACATGAAGAGAACTAACAGAAACCATAGTTCGCAGGAAATCGGCAGAATTTGTCACAAACAAAGCTAATATTCCATTCGGCTTAGCTGTCACGTGATACGAGCAAAATACGGGTCAGGCTGGATGATCCACCTGGATCCTCATCTTGTTTGTTTCATTTCCACTCCACCTATATGTGTACGCATGCCAGAAGTATCAAGTTTCGGCATGCTCCGATGCGAAGAGAAGATAATCGAACACGTGACAGTTCCGTTCACATGACACTCGAAATGGTATGGATAGGCTCAATTCAGGGAATGATTGGTCCACGAATTCGCATTGACGCTTGTAAACAAATGGTTATGTATTGAGTGAGTTCTGCAAGCAATGTGGAAACTTTTCAACCAAAATAGAGCAGACGATAACGGAGCAGCATTCAAATCTACCAAAGTTTGTAACAGAATAATCTGAGTACTTTAACAGATATTGTACAACGGTCTCGGAATTAAGACAGAGTCAAGGTTTTAATTCATCGAGTGGAATAGAGTGGAATGTCAACCTTCATTAGTTTTAGATTCTGGAAAGAAACGTGTGATCGTAAAACCACCGAGTTTCAGGATCTAGTCACACGTTTAGGAACGCAATGTCGTAAATATTTGGAGTCTTAGTTTACTGCAATAGCCCTCGATGCCACAGAAGAATGGTGAAATTGTGGTATTTATCTTTCGGAAAAAAGTAAGGAATATGAGGTAATTTGCTTGATGAAGGATGTTTAAATCGTGCTTTACCAAAAACGGACCCAAGTATTGAATGTACACATTCGCATGCCAGCCATTCACGAAGTTTGCTGATCATAATAGGTTACAACAAGTTGGCTTACCGAGGAACGTGATACCTCTACTGTAGAGATCGTGGAAGAAGGCGGGCTTTTCATTGGGTGATGGGGAGTCTCAGGGTTTGGGGGGGGCGGAAGAAGAGACGAATGGATCGGTCGGAAAATGGAGACCGATGACTTGGTGGTGGTAACCGCAGAAAGTAAGCCGAGTGGATCTCTTGAGAGTTTACAGATGATGTGGGTTGTCCGGAACTGTCATGACATACATAGAGGCATGCTAAGTCCCAACAACCTAGAATAGACTAGAGCTGTCAGTAAGGGATTGGTCGTCAAGGGGGTAAGTAAATATTTTCGTGTGCTGTACAAAATCGAGAGGTGGCTGCGAGGATCTCGCCATAGACTTTAAAACAATGCTCCGGCTGGGGGAAATCTGATATTTTTGAAACGGTCGCAGGCACGGGATTGGAGTACAGCTATATTCGACGAGGCTTCATTCGTCAGTTTGCTGACTGAACGAAGTGAAAATACAGCAACAAAGAACAAAAAGCCAGGAGGCTGTCGAAGAATGCGGAGGTGCGATGGAAATACGGAGGGATTGGCAGAGCTGAACATAGCAGCGATTGCAAAACGCCAAGTACGAATGCTGAGGATATCGTCGTTCATAGTGCTGGTCGTCTGAAGACGGAATCTGAAGAATAGCGGAAGGTTCGTTGGAACAGAACCCAATCGGACGGACAGTATTATCGTAAGTGACCTAAACATCGGTAAGAACCTTTATTTACGGTACAAAGAGGGTAGATGAGAAAATAAACCCTTGAGATACCCTGTGCAGATGTGCCGAGTTGTAAAAATCCTTTAAGGTGCTCACAAATCGATCACGCCCGCAAGAAGCATCTAGCTCAATTAATTATCAGAATGGAGGGGACGATAAGCGTACAGTCCACCTCGAAACGTCGGGTACTTTGGAATGTATCTCGGAGAATGCTAAGATTCACGAAGGAGGGGACCTGGAGGTCTTGGCCAAGTGATCTACAAAGATACCAGCGCTTTCCGTCGGAAAAGGGATTGGTAAAGGAATTGCAGAGATTGCAGGTAAACAGCTACCCAGAGTGATTGTGCCACGAAGGCAACGGACAACGATCCGTTGACAGACATATTACGCTGCCAAGGAGTAGGATAGTTACCGAGTTTAGAAGATGAAGAATAAACAGGAGCGCGTCGTCGAAGACGCTGATGCGCCATCCCGGGGATGCGAGTGGAAACCGGTCGGCAGGACAGTGTCGCCAGGAAACACGGCAAGAAATCGGAAAAACCGTACACACACACACACACCCCGTATACAGTGTATATACAGTGTGTTATAGTCTGAGGGTCTTGGATGGAAGTCGAAAAAAAGCCAGAAAGACTATTGAGTTTGGAGGTGAGGAAGAAATCCAATCTATGTGGTTTGTCGCTATCCCGGATGCAAACGGGAAAATCAAGAGTTTGGGAAGTCCAGCTGGTGACAGAAAAGCATCACGTCTCGTGGCCAGCTTAGCGTTTCAAATTACCAATAATTCGGCATCCATAATTGGGCTGGGTCCGGAGAATTTCCTACAAGTAAAAGTTTTATAAGGGCAAAATTTCACACCCATCGGTATCATTAAGCGGTCGATAAGAACAATACAATATTCGTCGTTCAGGTGAGCGAAAACCGTAATAGAAAGAACAAAAGGTGAGTGTAGATCAACTGATTGAGGACATTAAATGAGGACAGCCAAACAGAGAATAAATCAGGAACTGAAGGTGGGCGAAATCTGTCGTTCTGAACTGTCGATTCTCGGTTGGAAACGTGACTGGAGGAAATCGGGATAACTGGCGGTAGTCTGTTGAGTTAACATTACTGGAAGCTAGGAGAAAGGGTATTCATTTCATGTCACTAGCAGTGTGGGGTTGAACTAGCGGATCACATGTGATACAAATGAGTCAGGCAGCGATACTCCCCTGAGCGGTAGTAATAGCCACCCACCACTTAGTTACTAGAAGACCCTGCTTCACGAACGCCCCGAAAAGATATTGAGCCTTGTAGAGATGTAATACACTACTTAAGAACACCATAATCGAGAGATTCAGCTGGGTTCCAGGTGAGTCTCCCGTCAAAACCGAACTGGTTTACAGATGAGTGTATAAGTCGACTTCAACCCCTAAAGACAGGGCTTATTCCGCCTCTTTGTTGGTTGTTGATCAGGTGGCTGTTTATCTGTTCGCCGAGCCTGGCAGCTGACTTGCAAAAGTTTCGTCACTATATGAGGAGACATCACCAGTGCGCAGTTAGGTGGGTATTACCTCTTTGTCTGCGTGCGCTTATATATCATTTGAAGATTATTTGTTATCTCGTAACGTGATTGGCTAATTTGGAGACAGCGTTTTCGTGAATTCATTGGTTCGTCTGTGATCTTTCATCTCTTGCCACGTTGTTTGGAATGCACCTCGGTTTAGCATTTGGGCAAAAATAATTTCCACATTTCAGATCAAGCTAAGGTGACACCTCTTAGCTTTCCTCAGACGATAGCAACATACTTATGAGGGACTATTGACAAGCAATACAAGACAGTCAATGTGGACGATGCACTGGGTACTTTAACGAATTCGAGATAACACGAGAAAGCCCAGTGGTTAAGGTGCAAACTTACTGACCGGAAGGTTTGTGATTCGAAACCCACCCCGGCACCTCGACTGCTCCTGCCTAGGTTTGAACAATCTGGCAGTAACTCAGCTCTCATGCTTCTTTCGGCCGCGATGGCAGCTATGTACCAGAAGCTTATTTCAGCTGAGCGAATATTCCACAGACGCCTCATTCACCGCTTCGTTCACAGTAAGCTGAATGTGCGGTACAAAATGCTCATTCTTTCGGGGAAATAGTTGACCTATAAGTAGCTCAGAAGGAAGAACAATCAAAGCGAACAGTGAAACTTTCATCTGAGAAGTTTTCACACGAGGATCTTGTCAATACGTGGCCACGTGATGTGGTTCCCGTGAGTAGATGATGGCGCTGTATCCTGTCTGAGTGCGGGTTAATCACACGGCTGATCGACTGCTGGTGGCCGAATGATTGTCTTCAACGGCAGGCTGACTTCGCTTACAAGAATTGAAAATGTATTTTCGTCAGATCGATTAACTGTATCCTCAAAACCTCTACATTTATAAGACGATCTTACTAATTTTTTAAACACAAAAGCCAAGACTCTGAATCCTCACTCCAGAGTGGATGATGGCCTAACTCGTGTGTTTTTATACGATAATAAATTTGGTGTACGTATAGTGCCTATAAGCAATACGAGGCGACGGATTATTTTTTGAAATTTTTGATTGGTTTCCTCCTGAAAAACCTGCGTCATCAGTAACGCCCACGCGCGTTTGATTATAGCAGCCCAATGTTCCCACGCAATAAAT
Organism: Opisthorchis felineus; assembly: GCA_004794785.1. NCBI lineage: Eukaryota > Metazoa > Platyhelminthes > Trematoda > Opisthorchiida > Opisthorchiidae > Opisthorchis > Opisthorchis felineus. The sequence goes on along the minus strand of SJOL01008888.1, from coordinate 500,238 downwards.
ACATTTTACCCAGGATCAGGGATTATTTGTACTAGCTTGGGCAGAAGCCTGTTAGGTTTGGCTAGATCCTCTGAATGCACACCAAGAGCCCTCGAATTCAAGGTATTCGTGAATTTGGATTTGACCGCTAGGTTCATCTCCTCACAAAAATGAAGGTTTCGAATATGGAGAAAAGATTAGACATCTGATGTTCATCAGTCGTACAAGCTGAAGTATCAACCTGAAATTTCTTGCGTACAAGCGTTTCTGCCCATCAGTGTGTCGACCAATTGTACGGGCTATGATATTCAACCCAGTGTCAGTCCCGGGGTGATACCAGGGTGTGCAACTTAAGCTGATCAGTTTAGGCCAAGTAAAGTTGAGTCAAGTCAGGTCAAGTTGAGTTAAGAGTAGCTTCATGTATGCCGGAAGTTGGGTTTGCAGCGTACAAACTTGTGCCGGACAGAAAGTTAGCGAAAAAACAGTCTACCGAAGATGAACTAATCCAGGAGATGTAATGGAACTGTATCAATCGATGAATCAATGTTAACGATACACCGGGAAAAACGGGGTGTCATAGTACGTGGAAGTTCTCTTAGGTAAAGTTTTCATGCTTAAGAAAGCGAACGCAGCCTAATGTGAAATCGGGTAAACGAATTACTGACCACTCAATAAAATCACTACAAGAATTATAGGGCTAGATTACTACGAAAATGGCTAAGATATTCCGTGAGAGTAGAACGCACTTAGGGACGTGTTTCACTGATCTTACAAAACAGGGGTAACCATCCTCAGAATGGTCGGGGAATATGAGAGGAGATCGGTACATAAGGGCAGTAGGGAAAGACATACTAAATAAAGAATTTTCGGATAAGACTTTAGAGGGCAACTAGCGTTCGCGTGTTGAGTGCATGCCTGCTGAACCCCAAACAGTACGAAACCGTTATCGAAGGGTTTTCAACAACCTTATGAGTAGCGAGTCCCCTCAATAATGTTTTTGCATGTTTGTTAATGACCTCCTAGATAAAGACTCACGCCTCCGTGAATTCATGTCCTGTCTTTGTTCTTACTTGAGTCAGCAGCAGGACCCTGTTCCAGTCGCACTGGTAACCTTCCGGGTGCTCGTACACTGAGATGCAGAGACAATTGCCTGAAAGAAAGCTTTCTTCTTGTTTGTATGTTACAACCCCTGAAGGGAATCTTCTCTAACATTGAAATTCCTTATTACTTCCATTTTCCGCTTGGTTTCGATATTGCTTTCTGCAAGAGGCTCTGGGTTTGTAAACCACCTTTTCATTACACCGGTGTGATGATCCTGAGGCATTTCGGACATCTTACAGGTATATGGAAGTGGGATTTGTCATGTGGTGTTGTTCTTTTGTTAAGTAGGTCATGTTTGGCTTTTCGATGTTTTGGCTGAAGAGGTTCCTTGAGTATCCGTTTGTTTGAAAACTGTGTGTGGACACTTATCTTCTCGAATCTTGGATTCCATGGCGTTGTAGTGCATCGCAATCCCTTTGAAAGAGCCCGGGTTAAACTTTATTTGTAGCAATTCGGATGATTGTTATGCGAACGGATAATTTGGTCTGTATGTATCGTCTTTCTGCAGACTTTCTGCGGTTATTAGTCTGTGTCCTTCTCGAAATCTAGTAATGAGGACGCTCAAGAATGGAGGATTCTTATCGTCTTATTTGTTTTATTGTGAAGTGTATGGCGTCAGAAACGTTGTTCAGCAGTTCGCTGTTCTGATAAAGTTCACACTGGTTGACAATGATAAAGGCATTATTCATGTAGCGGACTTACATTTTGGAAGTTACCGTCAGGAGTATAATCTGCTCGAGCTTCGAATTGAGATTTCTGCGAGAACTCCTGAAACTGGGGATCCAGTTGACGCCTGTCGTAGTCGCGCATGCTATTGTCCTTTGAATTTAAAGTCTGTAACCAAGCGTAATTTGAGCACGCCGTTTTCCTTCGACCAGTCTCCAGGCTGCGGGTCACTGGGCGAGGCTTCGCCTTAATGGTGTGAACCAGTTCGTCCATAATCCCTGTCATTCGTACACTGTCGTGGATATTTTCAACATCAAGCGGGAACAAGATACTAACAAGCTCTTGCTTGTGCCTAGCATTTTCAGTGAAAGATAAACGGGACCTCCTCTGGACTAAATCAAGGCATCTTTAAGATCGATTTCTGATACCGTGCGACCTTTTGAAATGAGGTAGTTTCAACCAGCCAGAATGTCATCAGCTTACTTACACCGGTAGGTCACATATGTACACGTGGTAAATGGCCATGCTCATCAGTTTATACAACCACGATGATTTTCAAAATGCGGGCCTTTGTTCCCAATTTTTTCATAAGCACCAAAGGATTTCCGAGTTGCAGCGACCGCATCAATTGTAAACATGTCTAATTTTGTCGTATTGCTCTGCTCTGCCTCCTGTCCAGGTTCATTACCTGTGCCCCACAAAAGTGTTGCTGAATCACCGGACTGATTAGGACTCAATTCCATTCACATAAAGGTTGCTCTCTTCACGGAGTGCACGGGAGTTGAAGACCTCGAATTCAGACACACATCACGGGCTGGTTGAGCTTGGGTTTCTGCCACTAACACTCTAAGAATGTCAATATCCTGTTTGTTTCAGTAAATCGATGTACTCTTGATTCCTTGACCTATGCATGAGAAACTTTTAATCGGATACGGACTCAAACATCTTTCCGTCAGCCATAAAATCATCTCGATTTATGGCACCACGTGCTTACTATTCCGTATTGACCAGCTTGCCCTGTTGAATCCTTACCTAGCCCCATAACAAAAGACCGAGCCCTGATTACGCAGTCTCTTGGGTGTTTAGCTAAATGATGAGGTATTGTGAAGGAGTTCTCCGTTTCCAAGCGCGTTCCAGCATTCTAGAGATGTAATGCGAAGGTCCTAGTCGGGGGACTTTAAATTCTGCATAATTTTCTTTTCAGGGTGGTGAAATTCAATACCGGATAGAAATGAAGCAAATTGCCTGAATGAAGAATGATTGGTACTCGCACTAGTGATCGTGTGGTGTTCAACTACTGACCGGTGTGTAGCAGGATTCTTAGACCGATGTTGCTAATGCATCCTGACAGGAGTAAAACAGCGCAAATCTCATTCGAAAATTCGATTACCTCAGGCCCTCAAATCAAGGGGCTTAGAGGCCTGCAATTCCGGAAGCCATTGACAGATTTCAAAGAAACGAGTCCACAGAATAGGAAGGGTGATTGCAACAGGAAAAAGGTAACGATTGTCTAAAAATGACTGAATAAGTTTCGAACTCCCCATCTGTCTTTGTAGGGTGGTTGCTTATTGTTGTTGGACTTCCGGAAATGATCAGCATATTTGTCTGTCCACCTGTAGCACCTGCTCGTCAAAATCGGTTGTCAAATCTCTTACCGCCTTCACATTTAAACTCAAGGCTTCGTAAGCACTTAGCTTTCCACTTTTAATCGATGCGGTCAATATTTGGCCGCGGTGTGACTCACTTTGGGCCGTTTTCTGCGACGGCTTCACGATGCGATCACGTGGTTTCTGTTGTAAAGTCACGTGAGCTAATGATAAAGTGCGTGGAGCACATACCGTAGTCAACACCATTTCTGTAAAAGCTCGAAATTAACTGTTGTGATATACGGATTAGATAGATGATGCGCTTCGTGTTTTTCTTACTAGGAGTGATAAATATAGCCAGTATTCTCCATGTGAATATCATTCATAGGGTGTTTACCTGACTGCGTAACAGCTTGCATGCTCAGTGTAAACTGGTCAAGATCGTGGCAGGTTTCAATACGGTCTTCGTCTTTGTTTTTTCGGGTTATCCGCAAAACACCGGAAGTAAACCGTTTCTCTCGTGCATATCGCGATCATGTTCTGGTGCCCGAATTCCCCGTTACCTTATTGATGACCCAAAACTGTTTTCATTTCTGGTTGTGCGGCAATCTTCCAATAGCTTAATTTACTCGTTTCAACGTCTCTTACAGCAGCCGGAAAATTTGGCTATCGGGTTGCTGGCAGACAGTCACATCATCATGAACGCAATAGTTAGCTTGTGGTGGGCTCTCCACTTGTTGACCATATTCCATTTTTTGTAAAAAGTTGCAAATGATGATTGCCCCGAATAAACGATCCTTACAGTATTTTTGACCACCTGTTAGAGGACCAAACTTCCCCAACTTGATGCGATTCCGCAGCATTTGTTTGAGTGACAAAGGCACAATTGGGTATCAAATAGCCCGTGGACATCTGTCTGTGGAAGCGATGTACCTGGATACGCACCGATTCATTCGGCCAAAAGTTGAATCAAAACGTTGTATACTACTCATCAGCTTGTTCACCACAACCACGGAAACACAAGCAGTTGAGCGCCTGTTAACGTTGAACAGCTGGTGCATCAACGGCCGGTCTTCACTCAAAATCCCCCCCCCCTTCTACGCAAACCTCATATCGTACTAGCGGGTGAGAAGCACTCAGGTCACTATCTGACGGATCAGTTTGCCGAATACCACTGTGACCAAATAGCACAGTAACTCGCTTCAGTATTTCTGGCCTACTCTCTTTCTGCCGATCGAATCTGGAAAGATCTCACGTTACAAACCTCTCCCAAATTGATTAAGCTCAACCCCCTGCTCAAGAAACGGGCCTGAACGGATGCATTGTTTTTAAAATGAGTGACAATGGCCTCACGTTTTCCACTTGTTAGCGAAAGACGTTGCGTTCAGTCTGCGTGTGATCAAAAGGCGTTCACGGAATTTAAGGTTTGATGCAGGCTGCCACTGGTTCCTGCAGAAACCATGAAATAAGGAAACCCACCTTTGCCTGATTTAGAGTTTTTAACAAACCAAAGTATAATTAGTTGGATGGTGTTGCAATGGGATCACCACATTATGTCAGAAATTTGGTGAGTGTAGGACATTTTGACCTTGGACATAGTGGTCCCGGACAGCTGATTTTCGGTCCACCGATCCACCAATAAAGAGCTACTGAAGCCAAAAGTGATTTGTCGCTACCAAACACACCATATCAATGAGTTTGCGACAATAGAAGTTTTGCAGTTTAGTCAAAATAAGAATCTTTGTATAGACGTATTACACTAATCTTAAGGTTGCTGAAAACTCTTCGATAGCCCATGAACGGTTTCGCCCTTCTTGTGGTTCATCAGGTGGGCGCGGTCCCCGAGTTTCCGTCAACCATGTGTTCTGCTTGAACTCGAATAGCACGAACTTAGAGAAATACACTCATTTACATATCAGTTTGGTTCCAACGGGAGACTCGTCTGGAACCCAGCTGAATTCCTCGTTTATGATGAGCCCCCGAAAGGGCGAAACCGGTCGTGGGCTGTCAAAGAATTTTCAGCAACCTTATGAGTAGTGTATTACGTCTACACAGTGTGTCGCGGTATCTCGAATATCATGCCAACTGAAACCTGAGGCGGCCTGGTGCAGCACATTCAGTTACATAGTAGACACATCATAAGCGAGAGATTCAGCAGGGGTCCAGGTAAGTCTGCCGTCAAAACCGAATCGGTATGCAGATAAATTTATTTCGCCAAGGATCTCTGTACTTTGAACCTAACACATCCTGGTTAATCGTCAATATACATGTCACTAGTGGTCCATATAAAGCAAAGCAAACCACAGGTACATACTGAGCATTCAGGGCTTACAGTACGAAACAGAAAGCCCCATAACGAGAGCGTTGGTCTCTTAGCCATACAAGCGACCCTTTTCATTTGAAGACCTAGCTAGATTTTCCAGTGAATACAACTGGAAGTTCAAATCAGCTTGAACATTCCTCTTCTCTTACCGGAGGTTTCTTTCTGTAAGTGAAGGGAATTCGTACTGAAAAGCACTGTACAGTTTTGCCTTACCCTTATTGAGAACCATCAGCAGACGGAAGTATCAGTCATCGGGTGGTCACTCGAGGAGCCAGCCAATCAAAACTTAACCACGTGATGCGGATTGTACGATTGAATTGTGGTATATCGTGTCTAAGTGCGATCTCATCACAACGCTGATCAGGCGCTAGCAGCCGAACGTAAAACTGATCGGACTACTAACCTGGAGGTTGCAGATTCGAGACTCCATGGATTTCCATCAAATGCACATTGTCCGTGATTCCCAATTAGGGTGAAACGCCGGTACGGTGTTTTTCCGGGGTTTTCGGTTTAGATTGGCTCCACTTACAGGACAGAATCTTCGCTAAAATTTCGAAATCTCGCAATACTAACAACTCGTATATTCATTTCCATAGTGGACGTTCTGCAGAATGCAGGTTCACGTCATCCAAGCCAAGATGGATGATCAAATTTCCCACTTCAGAAGCTGCTTAAGGATCATTTTAATTGCCATCTATCAACACATTTTGGAGAGAATCTCCGTTCGGAAGACACCACGACGAACGCTGAGATAGCATTGCTAGTCCGGGGCTTGGTAACAGCCGTCCTGAAGTGTGATCAATGCATTTACACTTCTACGATCCATTATCTGTGGCAGTTAATCCGGGATGTTAATCCGGAGACTGTTTTGCAGTATATATATATATATATATATGTATATGGAACCGATTAAACGGTTCTTTTGTTCAATTGGGCTAGTTGTGCAACAAAATTATGCCTCAAACGACACACTGTCTATCTTTTAACTTACCGTCAGTTCGATTTCGGCGATTCTAGCCAGCACAAATCTATCGACACGAAGCCGTCACTCAAAGTCACAAGACGAGGCTGTAACACCATTGCGGTGCCTAGTTACCATGCCACCTGAAGTAAGCGCGAGGGCCGAGTTAGTGCCAGGTTGACCAAGCCTGGACAGGAGCAGTCCAGATGAGGGGGTTGTATTCGAACCATGGACCTTCTGGTCAGTAAGTTCGCTCTTAGGCGATGGTACAACGCACCGAATGTTGGGCGTTACATTAGGCTGACAAGGACTTCCTGGGTCAGTGCCCAACACCAACACTCTCATGGGATAAATTTCACGCGTCTTGAGTTTTGACCTGCTGATAGTTCGAGCTTATGCTGGCACATCCGAGGTCAATTTTTATGAATTTCCTACTTGGAATATTGTTTATCTACGCTGGAACGTCGAATACATTTTAATTGCATATCGAACTTCGTTAGAAGTGGACAAACATGGACTATTCAGCTACTACTTCAAAATCTCGCGAAAATTATGGGCTGCGAGACTTTCCTACGTTTAACTGACCCCAGAAATAAGTTTTTTATGCTGCAAACATTCCAACAATCCCACCTTCTGACTTCGCACAAACTGTGCATTATCGTTAAGTTTATTGCGTCTCTGTGCGTCGGTTCATGAAGGAATCAACGAAGCAGTTTCTTCTACAAGTTTGGACTTCAGTTCTTCCAAAATGATTACCATCTGACTCTTAAATCAACACTCAAAAGTGCCACCTACAGGGTTATAACTATGATAACTCTCAAGACAGGTCAATCTACCTCAACATAGCTGTTCGTTTTATGGAAACGAGTGACCGAGTATTTAATCTGACTTGACATCATGGTAATCCTCCCATTCATTTGCTTAATCCGCCCATGTACTTTTGATCTTCACTTGTTTTACTCCTCTGTACCGGTCATTCACTTTGCCGCAAGGACTGCCCGGTGCGACATCAGTATATTAACATATATGCGCGTGTGAATGTGTGCATCTGACCTAGTTACCCATGCGTGATCCCGCCACCGTCGGCTGAGCTCACCCTGACTTGTTCTGTCGTGATTTCCGTGTGGTCGCACCGTCAATCAGAATCAGGAGACTGGCCTCCGGAGGGACGGTGGCAACCCACTCTACCGAGCCGACATTCCACTCGCCGTCGTTAGGTGTGCGGAGGTTGACACTGCACTGTGACAGACTTGTGCACTTGTTGACGCTGCGTATATGGACAATTGAGGTTTGTTGTATAATCTTGCTCACTTTTGTTTAAACGGTGCGTTAACTTTCGAACTCAATTCTTCGTTTTGATATTCAGATCGACGCATGATTCAAATTTCCGTACCAGGAAACTCAACACATCGGGAAAATTCGGACCCGTAAGATTTTTGTATTCGAGTTCGAATGCCTTATCAGCTATTCGGGTAACATTTCACTGCCGTTCGCTTGTTGATAACATACCGAAGCCTCGAGAGGGTTGATTTTTGAGGAGTAAAATGTCGAATTGTAGCAAAAAACGATAGTTTTCGTTGGTGGTCTGATAACGTAGTGGCATTTGTTTATCAGTGGAATTGCAGAAAAAGATGGGCTTGTGTTTAACGAGTTTTTACGACCTAGTTTAACTGGGAATCCCCTGGTGGTTTCCATAGCAATTTTGTTGTCTGTCCTAGTGCCCAGCCTGGTCTCAGACTGGCGAGACAGTGGCGTGTACTACCAATATAAACTTTATTAGGAAGTCCGGGAAATAGTCATTTTCAGCCTGCCTAGATGTTAATGGGAGACTCAACTGAACCTCTGGGTTATGGTATTCTTCATCTGTATCTCCTGCACGAAGGTTGCCTCACGTTTCAGTTGGCACAACATTCTAGACTTCGCAATATCTTTACCCAAAATGTTTCTGAATAATCTTCATTTTCCACACGAAAACAGCATTGTTGAACTTCCCATTGGCATCTAGGTAGGGGAGTACATTATACGAGTAACACTGTTGAGTATCTCCCAGCCTCTAGAATTTGATATCCAATTTATCCGGCTTCGGATGAGTCCAGCGGGGTGAAATTTGTCAGGCAAATGTATAATCTTTAAACCAGGACAAACTCACAGCAAAATTTATGCACGGATAGACGTTCTATCGCTGTGCTCGGATTTCTTTGTGTGAAGTTCCATCAAAGTTATCCAGAAAATTGCATTGTGTTTTGCTATTCGCGCGGTAACGCGGACTCCTGAACATAATCGCATTTGGAAACAGCCTGGGTGCGAAACAGCCAACACTCAGCGGTGCTCAAGTGCAACCGCACCTAGGTCGGACAAACGCGTTTGTCAAGTCTAGTCTCGCAAACCTGGGATCAGTGACTCATCATCACATACCATTTGGGCGGGCAGATGAATCGTCCTGTCGGACAATCGATATTCTAGCCACTGGTTGTTCACATGACCAGGACGGATGTAGGGACTGATTTGTGGTGACCAGACTGCAGTCACACGACGAAACCAACCATTCATCTTTACGCTGTTGACCTGCATAACTTTCTTGCAGGAACCCAATTGGTACTTGAAACAGGTGTCGCACAACGCACAACCCGTCCAAGAAATTGAAGTAGAATGCGGAAAATGTTTGAAACGGAGCATCACACTACCGGGAAAAGTTTAGGAATTTAATGTTCCATGCGGAGGAAGAAGGAAAGTGGACAGAAACCTGGTCTGAGATTATCGAACGAAGTGTGGAATAGACTTACAGTGGTCAATCACGTTGTCTGAGGGTCATTTACGAATTGCCTACACAACATGCAACCCACTGTCATAAAAATGGTCAATGCGGATCTTCGGCCGAATAGTGTGTGGTAGATGGAATACCGTCAGAAGTGGGAAGAAATCTGAGCATTTTTAATGAAGATTTCGTTCTTATTCGGAATCATCAGAGTTCGCATCCCACGAGACTTCAGGGAGTCTCGAACCCCCGACCTCCCGGTAACGAGTTTCAGCCACAAGCGACTGACAAGTAGTTTTTTACGTTGGCAAGATATAGCTGCAGCTCCAGAAACACTGGTAAAACAACCAGCTACTTGGGTACTAGAAACAAAGACAACGTTTCAAAACAAGTCCAGAAAGGTTCATGTCACCGTCCAAAATCTTTAATTGCAAGACATTTTATACGTTGGCCGTGCTATTAGCCCTGTGAATGCCTTTAAAGCCCGTTATATGTAAAAACACAGTCATGAGGAGTACACTGCGAAAGCTGTCACTTCGTTACTTGGATGATCCCAGTCATCAGCCAGGGTGTTTGGGGGTTCGCAAATTTTCGAAGAACGCAGCATACACTTATTACTGGTGGAGAGCCCGAGATAGGTTAGCAGTTAGGACGAAAAACTGCTGACCGGAAGGTTTGACTGCGGCTTGCCGACTGTGCCTGTTTGGGCAACCTGGCAGTTTCCGAGTTGCACGGCAGCTAGTTATCGGAAGGGTGCCCCATCTGAACAACTATTAGTTTGTTACTCCCACATAGTTTAAAACCTCGCTTTTGTGTTTCTGATCAAAGTTGTATCAGCTTCGCAAATCTGCACGGTTTATTTCACTTTTATAAATATGCCCTTTTGTCGAAATGTGTACCTACCACCCTTAGGTTGAGTTGACTATCAACCACTCTGGTCGTATTTCTCATCGATCTTTATTCGAGTTCTTTTGATTACATTTACATATGTGGTCACTCTTTTACGAATGCAAATGAAGGCATCTGAATCGGGTGCCTGAGTAAACTCTTTCACATCAACCGAAATCAAGTGGCTACAGTTAGTGGAATTGGGTGCCCATGGCACGCGTCGCAGTGTGAAACGTATTCATCGACAGGAGCAAAAATGGACTTTCAATATTTTGTTGTTTTTCACTTGACATGTGTTATAAATTTCCTCCTGTTATCAGTAACATCAGGTTTTCTGAAACACTACTGCGAAGTAACATCACGGAAAGCACTCTCTGGCTCCTTTCATCTCGTGTTGTTGAAATTATACAGTTCCTACCTGGTGGAAGAATGAGGTCCGTTTGGTTAAGGTTCAAACTTCCAAACATAGTTTTATCAAACAGAAGCATTTTCTCACGATATGTCATGTGATTTTCGTAAAAGGCAGTCAGCCGTTGGTAATTCATTCATTCTGCGGTTGATGTTTTGCCTTAGCTTATTGCGAAGCAGGGCATTTACTGTTGACATTAACGCGAGGGAGCATAAGTATTTGAATGATTGACCTCAGTTTACAGTTCGGCAGCATAGAACGGATGCTATCCCGAATTTGGCAAGACCACGAAGACGTATGCCAAAGTATGTTTAGCTATTTTTGTTTGACCCTCGATTAGGAAACGGTTGTCAACAATTCTTGACTACTCGTAATAGAATGGAATCAAAACGTGTTTTTGGTTCAGGTTTTGCTTGTGTAGAGAAAACCGGTTGATTGGAAATTCCCACGAACTACAAGTGTTTCCTTCCTAACGATGTTTTCTGTTCGAAGGATTCCATAGGGTATAAGAAGTGGATTTATTTCAAAGGAGTTTTTGGTGCTTTTGGGTTCGTTTGCTTGGTCGTCAGTCGTGCAGGTCAATTGACGCTGGCACACAGTTTGCTTTACTTTGAATTTCATGAACTCTGAACGATTGTGGCGCTTGTGCTTGATCTTACCGGTTTGAATTATTCATATTACGCGTCCCACTCCATTTCTAGGTTTCTTACAACTTGGCGTAAACGAAGTATTCTCAGTAAGTTATCTGCAGCCAGAAGAGGAAATTACGAAACGTGTCATATAATTTCAGAAGTACAAATATCTTATCAGGTTTCAGACCCAATGTTGTCTGTCTCTCGCTAGGTGGGCAACTGATGGGACATCTCATTATCCCTGTCTCAAGCTTAGGACAATCTAGCCATAATATACTGACAGGCGACTGATATGCGGATGGAATACGGCTGAAGAACGTGGACCAATAAATGCGGAAAACCAACTGGTGTTCTGCTAATTTCGTAGTCTTGTATGAAGCGGCAACCAAACAATATTTGTTGAGTGTTTTTATTGTAGTGGACTTCGAAAAGTAGCGCTATCTGGTTGGTAAACGTCCAGATAGCAGGATATGAAAAGTAGTGTATTCGAATCGCCTTCTATCGATCCTGCCTTAGCAATCGCTTTCTGATTGGTTAGTGAACACTGGAGTAAAAATGGCAGGCGATTGGCCCTGTGTGAGTCATGGTGGCATCAGCTTGGTTAGGACTGCTGTGCCTTGCGTCTAAAAACCGCAACATTATCCGTTAGCCACAGAGCATCTCGAATCCAGTTCGTTCCATGAGCCTAGCGCGTAAAACATGTAAACCGCGAAAATTACGGAAGCATATATGCAGTGTTCTGGCAGGGCTGCCGAAATTTACAACACTATTTTCTTTTACCCGATCTAGTAACACAGATCGAAAATATTTATCGCGAGAAGTAACTACTGATTGTACTTCCCAGAAATGTTGGAAATTCAGATTGTATGCATAAAAAGTATTAGGGACAAACTTGAACGGACATCTACTTACAACTCAAACACAGTCACGTGATCAGGACGACGAAATCCAGGCATGTTGCTTCCATAACCATGACGTAGGCAGTGCTGGTTAGTGAACAGCTATAAGTACTGCATCTGAGTGACAGCATCTTCTGGTCACCGTTGCCTAAGAACACATAGAACGAATCCTTAGGATCTCTCCTGTGGCATACTTTCTTGAGTTCTTGGTAGCTGTACATGTTGGGTCACGAGTTGACCTCCCATCGTTTGGAGACAGTTATGAGAGAGTTGAAAGAACAACGTGGTGTAATACAGTCATGCACTGTTATCGACTGTGGTTAGTTCCTACAATGAAGATATCTCCGCAGTTGCATGATATCCAATGGATCATGTCGGTGGCAGATAAATCAGGCAAAATACAACCAACCTGGAAATAAATCAAGTAGAACTGTATAGCATCCCGGAAACAGCAGCGTACAAAATAAATGCGCACTTGCCGTAGATGTGGGGATGATTTGGACCTTCAGGCAATTATTTTAGGCCACATCTTGCTATGCGTTGAAAGCCTAAAGCTCTTTGGATCTGAAAATACCTTATGAACCCAAAAAAGCGAAACCGGTCGCCAGGGCTGCCGAAAACCTTTCAACCACCTTGTGAGTAGTGCTACTTCGAAGCATCTTTGTACTGTTGAAATGAAAAGTTGATGGTTTCATTTCCCCTGCGTTATAAAAGATTTTTTTTGATCACACGACCAGAAAGTGAACACCAGGCTGGATCCGAATGATCGCGTGATTCTTACTTCGGACCTGTCTTGATGTGCACCAAAGCGAGGAATCGGAAGTACTTGTTGATCGGAGTAACAGGGTAGCAACACGGCTTGGGTGGGACGATCGCTCCGAATGTAAACACGAAAGGTAGACGAACGTTCAGTCAACTCGTGGAATTAGGCTTGACCATTGTATACGTATAATGCTCCGTGGACAGTGGAAATGAAATCAATCGAGAATACTGATGTGACACTGGTGTACTGCGTGTATCTTGTTGCCGTGCAAAAGTGGAGACAGTACGATGGCGCGATAAACCGCAAGTTCCGTGCCCACTCGCAAGTGCTGACTGTCCCAAACACCTTTATGATGTCTTCCAAACGCGATACTAACTTTCGATATTCGCAAGTCCAGTCCTATTTCGATCATTTGGTCGGTGGTCAGGGTGCTGCCGAGGTAGTAGGAATCCGAACCATCCCAAGTACTGAGAGGGTTGCTGTTGGGATGCTTTTACCAGGCGACTGACCATTTCCTCCGGTCCTTTTTATATGGACGGTTGCCCCTAGAAGTGCTCATTTGATCATAGCATTCGTCATACTCCGACCTGTAAGAAACCCTGCGTGTGTGTGCGTGTAGAAGTTTTGGACGCAAAAATGTGTCCTTTTATTTGCTTTTAGCATCACATTAACGCGGGATGTACAAAACGATATTTTTAAGGGAGATTTTGTCCTGTAAGGGAAGCCAGTCTATAATGACGAAAAGCCGAGAAGCAATGTACAACTGTTTCATCCTTATTGAGAATCATCGGCAGTGCGCATCTGATGAGTCTTCAAGGTGAGTAAAACACAGAGATTATCGGTTGGTAGTTGAAAATTGCACCGTTTGGCCATAAGTGTCTGATCAACAGCATGACTAAATCGTATTTAGACAGGATATAGCGCCACTCATATTTCGGTCACGAGATTCACATCACGTGGTCACATGTGTTGACTGGCCGAACAGCTAATCGTTCAAACTACCAGTCAGGCTTCAGATACTGCTGGTATAAAATGTTGCTCTACTGACAGGAGTGCGTACATTGAATCAGTGGATGCAACAACCGACACCTTTCATTACAAGGAGGATTCGCACCATTCATTGAAAGTCTTCCCGCCTTTCCCGTTTTGAAATATCATTTGCGCGCACCTAGTCCTTGTGCGTTAAATGAAATGACGGACACTACCTTTAGACCAGACGAACAATATTTTTTCTGACTTGTATGTACCTAGCGAAATTCACCTAAAAGTAAGACCACTTCTTGTCATCAGTTTTCTTCACCAAACCGTCGAAAACCTTTTTTATTGGCATCAAACGGCACCAGGTGAGTTTCGAAGAAGATTGTCATGATAACATATAGATTTTCTTCGAAAATTTCCAATCAAACGGCCAACAAACAAGGGACACCCGCAAAATAAGGACAACGACAGTTAAAAACGGGTTCAAACTGGGTTCTAAAACGGTTTCGCTAAGGCGTCTCCAAACAAAAACCAACAGCAAAAAGATTCCACTTCGCAATGAAGCCCTCTCCTGGTTGGGCGGAATATAATTCATTAGGTGCTTCCACACTCACCTGACTTGTATATAATAAAATTACGCCACCTAACTCAGACTTCAGATTTTGGTACACTGAGCAACATTCATGGAATCCCGCAAAGATAAAACCCTTTCTGGACCGACTGACGGACATGAAACAGTCCTGCGAAGCCGAAAACCTTTTAAAGAGACACTCTCATGCTTCGTAGCCGGCTTGTACAACTCATAACCATATCTGCTTCGTCATTTTGTGGACAAATTGGTTTAGCTTGATGAGGCGCCCACACATTGTTTTCAAACTATTGCAGGAGGACAGTCACGATCTGAACCGATACTGTCGGTTGTCAGGTAGGAGCATCTTGCTGTGACCGATATACGATATTTGCGTTCGCTGGCTCATGTGAATTGGTGCTTTTTTTATAGACTACAAGTTTTCAATTCAAGATACCCCCAAGCCATATAACGTCATCCTTAGTTTATTCAACGGCGGCCCGAGAGCGATGTCGTCGTGTCCCGAAAATAATTTCATTACCTCTAAACTAAGGTGCCCTAAAGGATGAAAACTTCTCGCGTGCGAGCAGCACCGTATACCACTAGATGTCCTCTCAGTTAACGAGGCAGGTAGTGGATGCTCTGCAAAGACACACACGCCTCTTCCACCGAAAACAAGATGCATGACTGACTCTACTCCTCACTGATGTGTGCCGCAGACTGGCCGGATGCTTATCCGAATTGTCACGCGAGTGTGATCGGTCGACCGACGTAAACCTGGCAGACGACCGAGAAACACGCTTGTTTTCGATAACACATCAAACGGGACAAGTACAAATTTCCATGTACCCGATTATTCAACCTTATCAAGTGGATACACGCACTGAATATCGTTCTAACCTCAACACAGCAGTTAGCGATGGAATTACCATCGTCACACACACACACACAAATGTTATCCCTTGTTAAAATTACGGGAATTATAGCAATGAGCGAACAAATAGCGACCTGAAATTGGCCGGTATTGCTCGGAAGTTGCGGTGGTCCATTGGGCCAAAAAAACTTAGCAAATGGGCAAATTTATTTATTTATTATTCAGACATTACGTAGACTTTGTGATGCATGAGGCCAAGTGACGCTATTCAAATAGTAATCTTTCCAGGGATTCCTGGGCTGCACAATTCTGATAATCACAAAAATGGATGAATCAAGGGCGACGATGATTTTCAAATTATCCGCATCGATTGTGTCGTTACAACTGGGGTCAAGTTGATCCCCCTGTGAGTACCGCGCTCACTACGAGCCCCTTTTTAGAAAATGGGCACTATCACCTACTCTCCCCACTTGGCTGGGACAGTCCCCTTTTCCCAAATGCAGGCAGACAGATCAGACAAGCACTGACTGAAGACTTCCCTGCCATCTTTGAACAATGTAGATGGGAGGTCATCCGAACCAGAAGCTCGGGAGGACATTTGCAGTCAGAAACCACCGAGGAGGTAGGGGGTTCCATGTTCACCGTCCAGGGTACTACGTCAGCCGTAGGCTCCATAGGTGTGGTAGCTGATGGCTACGATAGTTGATATTCAAAGTATTCAGCCCACCGGTCGAGGCGTTCTTCTTTATTCAAGATGGTCACCACATTTTGATCCTTGATGGTTTCGCTCATAGGTGGTTTCCGGGGACCGGTCGCACGGATCAGCTGGAACAATCCTCGGGCATTCCCGGACTTCTGGGCCTCTTCCATTTCCTTGGCTTTCCGTATCCACCAGACCTCCCGGTCGGCGAGCACGCTCACTTTCTCTTGACTTCTGATAATTCGTTGCGTCAAGTTATGTTCGGGACCGGAGGGGATATTCCTCCTAGATTTAAGCAGTGCCACTGTTTGGTCTGATATCCAGTGCTTCAGCGGGCCTGGTAGCGCTGTGCCACAGGCAAAACTCCAAGAAATATGCAGAGGTGGCGATCTCGTCCCAGCATGAATTCGCATCTGATAGTGAAGCATTTGGAAGAGACTCTAAAAGACGATTCTGGTAAATTCATCTAACATACGGATCTGCCAGTCTCTCAGTTGCCAAGCCATTTGTTCGCACTTTACGCGGCCCTGGAAAACGTAGAGAGAAGCGACTCCGGACGAGCGCGTGGTCGGAATCCACAACTGTGTTCTAGAATCAGTGGCAGTCATTTATCGACCGGCGCCATCGATAACCGATGGCAATGTGATCAATCTGAGTTTGTAGCCGGCACGCTGTTGGAAGACACCATGTGGCCAGACGACTTCGGAAGTTAGTACTGCACAAAAAACAGCCTGCGGTTAGCATACAGCTGAAGCAATCATTCACCATTGTCCGCACGTACCGATTCCAATCCAATTGGACCACCTAATTGGGTCTCAGATGCGCCAAGTCTGCCCACTTGTGGATTCGTATCTCTGGCAACTACAACAGCATCTGAGCTTTTCCTTTACTACAGTGCAGTAATATACCGCTTGGTTCGCAGTTTTCAGACACTCATTTTCGCGACAGACTGTACATCACATGGTTCAATCGGTGGCGTGCAACTGCGGAATTTGTAACCAATAGCCCATGAAATCCTCTTGGCATCCACTTATTTTCAAACTGCATACAAAAGCTTCAAGCACGCAGTTAGTAAAATACCCACCGTTTCCGCTTCCGTTTTGCTACAGCCAACGGATAACTGGCCGAGCAATCTTTCTCGTTTAGTCTGACGAAGACTGCTGTCTAGCTGACCCACCCAAATCATACGAATTTTGCAGCCAACTTCTCCGCTATGATGTCGAAAATGAATACATCCGTCGTCTACCGTGTTTGCATCAATTATCCGATCAGACCAAAGTGAAAACTGGAATAAGCTCTAACGACCTGCGGCACACACACCAGCTAACCTGGAGTTGACGAGTGGAAGATGCGTGCGTACACGTGTATGTCTATGCAATGCATGCTCTCTGGATATCTCGTGGTTAGGATTCCGAAGAGGTGCACAGTGTTGCTCGCAAGCGAGAATATTTCATTCATCAGGACAACTTAATTTCACACTGAGTAACAATAAAATTACTGTCGAGACAGTCCAAAAATGGCTATCATACACGTCAAAATTGCTCCCGGGACACGTCTAGTTACTCATAGGATGGTTTCATGTGGTTTGGAGAACTCTCAAACCGGAAAAGAATTAAGGCTAACAAGCGGGTTTTCCTTCTGATAGTTTGAAATCGGAAACACGCCTGCCTGCTATTCCAGGTTGAGCTGGCCCCAGGAATTTTGGAAGTTTATTAAATAGGGTGTGGAAAAGTTCCTAGCGTAACGGTGTATATTACTGATGGAGTATGCGAGTAGTCTATGGTCTGATTTCCAAGCTATGCCCACGCACCTGATGGAAAGTGAAGGTTACTACTACGGAAAGTGTACATTCATTATTGGTTAATATTTAATGAACGTTCAAGAAAGTTCAATAGGACGCTTGAGAATGGTGACTTTTCAATAACCGTGTGCAGATGAGATGGCTATTTTCTTGAGTTCATGTTCGCTAACGAACGGCCTCGAAGCGAAGAGAGTTCTTCGTTCCATTGGTAGCACCCATTTTGCAAGCAATCATTGACCGCATGGACAGGAGGATTTACATCCGTTCTCCGTTAGGAAAAAGACCACATGCTCGGAGGATGGTAGGAAACGAAATTGGGGAAGAAATCCGTAATTCCTTTGGCCCGCACACCAAATTCGCTCACCATGCGTGAATACATTCCACGAAACCAGAAGCACAATCCCCTACCCAGGAGAAGGCGACATAGTTAACAGGTGAAACGGATTACACGCTGATTTCACGACCATCGATAGCTGACTCGTAATTTCACATCCGGTCGGTGAGGTGGCGCGAACACATTTGTCAGCATTATGGCTTACTGGAAGATAAGCTAGTGCGATTCACCCAGCTAAATCGTTTAAGTACAATGAGGAGTCTTGAGTGAAAAGTTAGAAATGTTCTCGAAAGAGTGGGTTCATGGCTTCAAAATACGATCAGGTTTTTGGGGTCAATATAAATAAAACAACGGCAACGAAGTCCAGGTTCACGTTTATTTTAAAAGTATCTGTTTGTTTGCTTGAAAAATCGGTAAGTTCATTTCTTATATCTTGGTGTCCTCCATACCGAGAAAGCTAAAGACATGTATGTTGACTGTGACTGGACGCAGTCACAAAACGTCATCATCGGCTCTAAAAAACATGTACATGTTGTACAGTGGTTATAACCACCAGTTTCTTTCGCCGACGGCTTGGGGAGGTGGGGTAGGAGGCGCTAGCATCAATGGACTTTCTAATGGCATCACGTGTCAAGACTATCTGAACAAAGTCAACTTCTAAGCAGTGACGCTTACCCTAGTTTGGATGCTGCGATTGCGAAGGAATTCCTCGAGAACACACTACCTCATAATCGATCGGTGTCAGAATTCTCGTACATAATCACTTCCCGTGGTACTAAGTGATTTACAGTAGAAACTGAAAAGAACGAATGAACAAGTGGCCCTTCCGAACAAAGTGGAGGATAGATTCAACAGGTTAAATCATGCAGCCGGTCATGACAAGTAACCGACTTGAAGTTATCTGCGTGCTCGTCCATACATAGTGCCGCGCATGTGGGAACAAAGTGAGGGAGAAAATGAAAAAAAACGGAACGAAAGATGCAAATGCATACACCCAACAGCATTTGGGTTGTATTCATTTACTCACTGTAAACGAACCATAAGCATGCAAGGTTACATGAAGTAGTAGAAACTGGTAGGAATGTGTTGCGTCAGAGGACGCCCTAGATCTCATCACAGCATCTCGAAACTTTAAGGACGCAAATCTTGCTTGTGCCACTCGTCAAAATGTTGTCAGTTGATGACTTTATAGCTGGCTTTCCTCTTCACACCAGAGTACTTCTGTCGAAGATGACTTGTCGCTTAAAGACTAACACCATCATTGTCAGCTATAAGAATCGCGTACTTGTCGTACAGTGGTTGTAGCTGCCACAGTTTCGTTCACCGACGCTTTGAGTATGTGGGGTAGGTAGCTGCGCATTGGAGGCGAGAGCTGATAAATTGGTGCGTAAATACGGCACTGTCAGTGGACCGTTAAGTGGGGGAATTGGGAAGGGAGCTATGCATTGAAGGCAATAGCTTGGATGCACGAGCGCCACTGAGGGCGCAACTGGGCCATGTCTGACAATGTCTCTAACCATTGATGTGGCCCGTCTCGGGGTCCCCATCTAGGAAGACGGCAGTGACCAGCGCAGCCGAGTTTGCTGGTACTGGCTTTTATACTTCGCTGCCAAGTCATTGTTTGACCGCCTCTGGCTCGTTTCCACCCTTCATGTGGTTGTGCGAAACGATTCATAACGATTCTGGAGCATTTACTGAGGACGAAGTGTGAAGTTATACTTGATCCTCATAGAAACTGTTGAAAGACGTCTGGTTACAAATGGAAGTTTGTAAGGCTAGTTCAGTAAACCAGCCAGCGTCCTTGTTGGTCACTCCTCCGAGATGCACCTTTAACCAATCGAGCGGCTGTATCCCCAATGAGTGATAGGTCGCTCGTGACCAAACGACTTAGCCTTAGATCGTCAGCCGGATTGGAAACTCTTCGGAGTTTCGAGAGATGCGCACCGTTGATGATTCCCATTAAGGATGAAACACATGTACATAGTGTTTCTCGGCTTCCCAGAATAGATTGGCTTCAGTGAGAGGACGAAATCTTAATTGAAATCCTTTTATCTGCCTAAGCATAGATTTTTGGTCAAGGACGGTTTGCGCAGGACCGAATTTGGCGCTAAATGCAGGCTCTTGGTGCCGATATCGTTCAGCTGTAACACCCTTCCGGTGCCTAGCTGCCATGCCACCAGGAAGCACGTGGGCTGGGATACTCCCGGGTCGCCCAAGCCCAGACAGGGGAAGTCGAGAGACAGAGGTCGGATTCGAACCACTGACCTTCTGGCCAGTAAATTCGCGCTCTAACCAATGAGCCATCTCTCCCCCGGTGCCGATATAGACCCGAGAGAATAGGATCGGCGGCCAAATGTTGTAAGTAACCGAATCTACTCCAACGACCAACAATATATAAGTAACTCATAGAAGGAATAAGTTTACAGGATGAGTGAGACTTCCATCTGAGAAACCGTCACTCGAGGAGCCAGCCAATCAACACTCGACCACGTGATGTGGTTTCTGTGACTGAAAGATGTGCGGTGGTCTAACTGCGAGTTAATCACACTGCTAATCAGGCGCTCGTTGCTGAACGGTTAAGTATTCAAACTACTAGCCGCCAGCACTGACTGATCGTTTGGGTAGTTGCAGGCACAACAAAAGAACCGACTACCCAAACAACCAATCATATTCGGGGATTGTTCCCCGGCTTACAAACATACTCTATTCACCTTAGACTTGGAAGACGAGATACTGATCGTGACCCAATTAATGGTCGCTTGTAGCTTCTCGTGGTACTGTTCGACGGAACGTGCTGGGTGCACGAACATTTCGCTTGACAGAACATCAGTAGACACTGCACTCGATCGTGACACACATGAATGACGCTGATCGATCCAAGCGAGTCACTTCGCGTCAACTCTTCAGTTAGCCCTCGAGTGAAAATCCACCTCCGGGTCTTCACTTTGCATTTTGGGAAGCTGTGAATTAGCGTGGGGGTGATATGTGGCCCTTTAATTGTACACATTGTCGTCTGCAAAGGCCATCAAAATCAGGCAGATGGTTTTCTTGATTCGTTTCTGCTGGATAGGGAAGTCAAAAACACCACCTGTCCTTTTGACGGAACAATCTACTCATAAGTCCTCTCGACAGTTCACTGCCGGTTTCGTGTTTCTGAAGTTTTATGAGGTAGGCACAATTTTCGAGTTTCCTTATGTTTGACTAGAACAGCAATTTTTATGATGTTGGCGACACTCATTTGCACACTAATTCGATTTTAGGGAGATACACGATTGTGCTATCAATGAGTGTATTTCGCTAAATGCATACAATTTGGTGTTCCAATAGGACCTAAGGTTGACGGAAAATCGGGAACTGGGCCTACCTGCTTAGCTCCAAGAAGGGCGAAACCCATCGTAGGCTGTGGAAGAGTTTACAGTAACTTTATGAGTGCTGTGTTCCACCAAGTTAGTTAGATTGTGCTGCTTGGTCGCAAAAGGTTCATGTTGAATTTCTGCACAGCAAAAAAGTCACCATTTCCCAGGAGATGGATGTTTTCGGAAAGTTCTAACTGCGCCCTGTGTTCTGAAGCCTACTTCACTGTTTAAGGAAGTCAACCTCTGACCGATGAGCTCGTTATCGCGGAGTACAGTTGAGGCAACCCGTAGAGAAATCCACAACACTACCATCGTTTGAAAGACAATCATATGACAATTCTGTGAACAAAATCTGACTGCCATTCAATAGGCTTCAACAGCCCGTTGAAACTCATAAAATTAGAAGTTTGAAAGCAGTCCGCTGAAACCCGCATGGGATATTTTAGAGAAGAAAAAAACGAAGTCTGCGCGTTTCCATAAAACTTTATGTTCAATCGTTCCACTGATAAGGGAGAGAGAGAAATGTTGGACACAACCGATTCAAAAAAAGAAACATGACGGGATGTGAATGAGCGGAGATCACTATACAAACACAAGACGATCAGCCCAGCGCCCCAGAAAGCCCCCACTGAAAATGGGAAAAAACAGCATTCAAAGTAAACGGGTACCCGAGACTGGAACATACTCACAAAAGGCAACTGTGAAATATGCGTACTTAACAAAAAGCTAGTAAGATCAACTAGTCTAGTTCACCAGTACTGAACCTAGGATAAGTCCAGCTGGGAAGGCCCTCCCCCCCTGGGGCGCAGGTGATGATGCAACTGGGTATAATGTCTTGTTTTGTCTGTCAAGAGCAGTGTGCACTGCGAAAGCGCGACCCAGAAAACCCTATGGATCAGAGACTTGGCCTCTACGCACAGAATACAAACTTTTTTCGGTATTTGACTATCGGTAACGTGGAACTAATGCCCCGGTCTGATGGGAACATCGGATTAGAAAATGGTTCTAGGGACGAGGTAATCAAGTGGCACCGGTTAAATGGTCAAATGACGTAGTTCACATGCCAGAAGACCGACTAACTACGACGGCTCATTGCGCTAAGCCCCGTATTGAATAGCTTTTGGCCTGGTAACAGACTACAAAAGCATTAACCAGTCAACTAAGGCGGTTTGCCAACTGCCTGGATCAGTTCGCCGAGATCTGACTTGTCCATCGTTAATCACACTGCAGGGAACACTGCTCATTGACGAAGTCAGTGGAAATGCTGCTTCAAAACAATCGCCTTCGATGTGTAGCTGCCCAGTATCCCGTTCCAACAACCAACTAGGACAATTTAGCTTGTGGTAACCGATTAGGCCATCGCTTCCAATGGCCGGCTTTCCATCCTTTGGTTTTAGCCACCAAAACTGGGGCCAAATTGCCCTTGATACATGGCGTATTGTGTATGGCCGTTCAACCAGGCAGAGATGGATATGGTGATGTGCCCCGGATAGGTTAGGTGCATAGCCCGAAGAAAATTCCCAATATGGTCCGCTTTCTTAGAAGTCTGGCAAGGTGAACAACGGTTACAAACGATTGGAAAGAACAATGTCAAATACCAAAAAAAACGAAAGTCGGTGGCTGTTCGGAGCCTAAAGGAAGTAACTCAAGGTAATATGTGAAAACGTGTGAGACAGAATTCATTCATACTTCTGCGCACTGAAATATCGCTCGTATTTTGCAAGCGAGTCAGTCAAACAGTTCATCGACAAAACCATGCACCTATGTTACGCCAGTTCCAGCTGCTACAGCTCCAATCACCGGAAAATGGCTTTTATGCACGAGCGCCACTGGTTGCGTAATTGAGCCACGTCTGCCAATGTCAGTAACCAGTGGTGAATTGACTCCCGAGGTCCCCATCCAGAAAGGCGATAGAGGTCAACCCGACTGAGTCTACGGATTGATGTTTTCATACTATCATTGCCAGACCATACACTGTCTACTTCTCAGTCACTCACTCAGCACAGAGCTAAGCGAAAATAGCTCTGTGAGGCAGACAGTCCTCTGACACGCGTAACCCATGAAGTGTGAGTAGCTCATCCATCCTAAAACCATCTGACCTAGCTCACCACTGCTAATTAAACCGGACCTGACCAATTCTTCGTAGACACCGATGGTCAAACACTGACAGGTTTCGTACAGGTTGCGGGCTAGGTAGATGGCAGTCTAAATTCTGCAGAGATTCGTACAAACGGTTAAAAGGCGAAACATAGCAAAATTGGATGGTAGAAACAAACGGTTAGAACAAGGACAATTGCTAATGTGAATAACATGAATCTGTATGATTCGCAGTGATGCTTAATTTGGATGCTTCACAGTAGCTTAGGGCTACCTATCACAGTGTGCTCGACAAACCGAATAAAACACTCATTTGCACACAAATTTGGACAGGAGAGTCAAGTGAATCAAGCTGAACCGCTCGTTTATGATGATCCGCTTCAGTAACCTTACGAATAGCGTGTTACATCTAAACAATAACGTGTTGGATATCATAACAACTGAAAAATGAGACAGTCTTTGTACAGCACATTCAGTTGAAGATTCAGCTGAGCTTTCCGCGAAAACCAAATTGATATGCAAATGAGTGTATTTGTCAAAATCTGTTCAATTTGGGTTCAAGTAGAACATAAGGTTCACGGAAACTCGGGGACTGCGGCTACCTGATGAGTCCCAACAAGGGCGGAACCGGTCGTGGGCTATCGAAGGGTTTTCAGCCAGCTTATGAGTAGTGTAATACGTCCAAACAAAAACATATTGGCCTTCTAAATCAATAGGTTGGCGGTCGGCTTGCTAGATCTAAACGGCCTTCCAGATTTCATCAGATGCACAACGGTATACTACTTTGGCGCACCACAACACCGTTCACCTGTAACTCCTTTCGGTGACCACCTGCCATGCCGCCCGAAGATTGCACGAAGGCTGAGGTACTGCCCGGTTGCCAAGCCTAGAGAGGAGCAGTCGAGATATCAGGGTTGGGTTGGAACCACAGACCTTCCGGTTAGTAAGTTCTCACCTTAACCACTCAACTGTCCCGAGCTTAACACCACAACACCGAAACATCTTAGTAAGCCAAAAACGGGGTGACATACCATTTCACTGTCTAACGATTTCTCCCACCGCAGTCGTTCGAGTAACTTGTGCGCACAACTGCCACTGGTCTTGGTCCGTTCGATCACCTGTTGATAAGGTGATACCTTTTGCGTTCCCATGACAATCAACCCCTGGAAAGTGGATATTATTCGGTGGATAAACCTGTGCCATATGAAATTATGCTTCGCACTGAACATAAACCCACCCTAGGAAAAAAATGGAGACCTCGTAAATTTTCCAGTGTTCTTTCTGAAGTTTCTTTGGGTTGTTTGTGGCACCTGTTCTAGGGGACCATGTTGCTAATGCTGTGAATTGTCGGTTGCAAAGTCAGGGTAGAAACATGAGGACATGGAAAACCCAAGACCAGAAAGTACGCCATTTTGAGCGTATGATCGATTTTACTGCCAATTTGTGCAGTGACACACTCGCTCACACGGTCGATCCTGGCTGGTTATCGAAACGCGCAAAGCTAGGAGATCGAACAGGTGGATCGCGAAAATCTACATGCTGGCGTTGGAGCTATCCTTCTCAAGGTGGCTGGGTCAGTTACTTGAGGTTTCTATATCTGCCCTCATGACATCCGAAACCCAAATTTTGACTTGCTACTGTCACTGATGTACTGCATCAACTCGCTACACAACAAAGCACTGATGATGTCACCTCGACTGGTGACGCAACGTTTGCGACCAAATCGCCCAGCTCAGCGAACACATCAACTCCTCAGCTTCTCACATCACATGTGCACGAGTAAGACGCGACCAACAGCGGTGATAGAACAGCCGCACAAACAAGAGGTGACTGCAGCATGGCTTGCTTGTGGCCACTGTTAGAGACGCTTTCGCGTCGCTACCCAGTCGGTTGACAGTATACTGTACAAATCAGATGATGAGGGGCCAAAAAGAGTTTAAACAAAAACTCAGAACTAACGTGAAGAATAGATTAGGATTAAACCGGAGTTTGGCTCATTCTCAGAAAGGGGAATGGACTCTCCAAGCACACAAGTACTGCTGTACAGTGAAAACACTTCGGAATAAGAAGAGGTTGTCAAAAAAAACATGGTACTGCTGGTGTAAAACCTGAATAACTGACCAGCGCCCCCCAAGACTTCGTAAAAGGAATAATTCAGGGTTGGCTCAAGCAAAAAAAACGCCGAGTAGGATCTGTAGATGACGAAGTCAGTTCCTCTTTCACAACACAATGCACGATAACCAGAAGCGACTATGAAATCCACGGCGGTTAACCCAACCTGTTGGTCGTCACCTACCGATCGGATATAGTTTAATAATGGAATGATTCCCTGGGGATCACGAAACGCTTCTTGGGTGACAAAGATGGACGACCAAAACATCAAATCCAGCGTCAACCATCTTGACCTCTAGATCACCTACGGGTTCGACCTTGAAAAAAGGACTGAGAAGCCATCTGTGTAAATCTTGCCACAGGTCGCTGGGCATGAGCGCATGTAGTACGCGGTATTCATTGTTCATCTTACCCTCGATGCAAACGCACTAAGACTAAAACCAACCAAAACGGATATCCCGAATCATGAGTCAGAAACATGTAGCTGGGCAGGATCACGTGAAACACCCAGTTGGATAGCGGGAAAGTTGTCCTCGTTGTCTACCATCTAAAATTCCATTTCGAAACTGAAGAAAGCGCTTTTTTACCGGGAAGGTCAGGGATATAGTTTGACTAGTTGATAATGAATGTCGCTACTCAAACCAGTCTGGATTCGTTGGTCTGAGCGGAATTGTTCAAAAAATTCCGATCACGAGTGCTTTTTTTCTTCAGGAAGTTTTATCTGGAGATAATCAGTGAGACACTGACAGGTGTTTCATTCTCGACAAGGCTCGTAAGCCAAGAAACAAACGGGCTAAGACGTCCGACGTCTTTATAAATTGATTATGAATCCAATTGAACTACAAAGTTAGGCAAAACCCAAACAAAACAGGTGTGTTCGTATGCCTATAACGTATAATAAAAGTGTCGAGGTGCCAGGGTAATTAGCAGAACTCTAAACTAGCAAGGTCGATACGCGTGCGATGAGTGATGTTCATCCTCTGGCGACTATAGCCACAGTTGCTTTTGTTCCAATTGTCAATCCTACATCATTCACGTAGCAAACACTCGTCCCAAACAAGCAAGTCGGGTGGTCGTAACATAAAGGAGTGTGACACAGATGCAAAAAAGCGACTGGAAACAACAGTGTTACCGCAATGTAATTATCGATCCGACGGCAAATAGACTCATTGTATGGGAATAGAAATCATTCGGGCAAATTATTGCGTTTTCCTTATTTAGCAAGCTGATTGTTGGAGAACGTGTTCTGTGTTCAGTGGGGGAGGACATGTGAGGTGAATAGCAACCGGTCATGCAGAAACCGAAGAAAAAACGAATACTGACAACCGTTCGAACACGGAAGTTAAGCGAACAGATAAAAAGGGGAGTGGTTAGGTATAAGCAACAGTAATAATAATATCAGTAATACGTCGACGACACGTTGCAGCGTGAACAAATGAACCAACCTTTTTTGAATCGATTTTTGCATCCATGCGCGCGTTACGAATTAAGTTGACGATCCACCGTTCCGCATCCTCCACATTCATGTTTAACTTTTCGGCCAGGACACTAAAACCACGGCGGTTAAAAATAAACAGATAAAGATAAGATAAGATTTAAACAAACGACTGAATTCGCAGTACAACTCGATTTCTATGCTACATTACGGAAAATATCATCATCATGGACAGCATGACATCATTGTATAACACTGATGCTTCACTGCCGTACAACCATGACTTAGTTGAAAGTCTTGTGCTAAAGGGAAGAATAAAAGTGGACGAGGAATGGACTTAGTGCTAGCTTACTACAATCATTCCGAGGTGCCTACACCTCCAGACAC
The DNA here is from genome assembly GCA_004794785.1 of Opisthorchis felineus. Taxonomy (NCBI): domain Eukaryota; kingdom Metazoa; phylum Platyhelminthes; class Trematoda; order Opisthorchiida; family Opisthorchiidae; genus Opisthorchis; species Opisthorchis felineus. The sequence continues at coordinate 472,634 of SJOL01008888.1, read as the reverse complement.
TCATTCAGGCAATCTGGTTAGAAACTGACAACAAAAACGCCATTGACATCGATAAGCAGCCACATTTTGCAGCGTCGCCAACCGAGGATCACGCGGTCCCCATCCTGGAAGGCGAGTAGCGCCGACAACACCCAAACGTTTCGTAATTCCTTTGATACCCTTCTGCCAGGTCAAAGGTTGGCCACTTTCTGCTTCCACCACTCTGAATTGGGCACGGAAAACGATGGTTCGGCATACACACCACATGTCCCAACCAACGCAGCTTCCGATGCTAGCGACATTCTTCAATGGAAGTTTCCGTTGCACAACCGAAAACCCGCTTTCTAATTCCGTCGTAACGGATTCTCCGATTGTAACCCACACGAGCTGTGGTTCTGAAACAACGATTGTTGAAAACCAGAAGACGTCTCACTTTTGCTGCTCGAAAAGGCCAAGTCACACAGCCTGATACACACGTCCCTTGGGATTTAGGGATATACCGCTTTGACGCTATAGTTTTCTCAAATTAGCAAACGCGACCCGAAGCTTGCAGACTCGTGCATTGACCTCATCTGTCACACTATAATCGGAACTAATACAGGTTCCAAGATACGTAAGACGCTCCACAACTTCCAGTGCCTCTCCCTGGATTGTAAGCGGCGTGTTCAGTGACTGCATGTCCACGAGCATGACATTACACTTCACAGATGCAAAGTGCATACCAAAAGACTTTGGTCAGTTGATTCAAAAACACCCGCGTCTTCCTCTCTTCGAAGACGAGAACGATGTCGTCCGCATATTCCAGATCGACAAGGTTTTCGTCACAGGCTAGTTGAACACCGGGGAAAATATTGCATAAAGCCGCCCGGTTTTCCAGTCAGTATGATCATTCTGGACAACAGTACCAGTGCGCAACTGCCACAAAACCATGAAAATTTATTTAGATGAAGATCCGTAACGAAGGTGGCAAAATGAGAACGATCCAAGATTAATATCCGACTTTAAAACTGGATAGAAACCAAATACGACTAGTAAAGACAAGCGTCGTTTGGATGTATTTAGCGCATTGCCAAATAAACAAGTCCAGAGAAGTTGCAGTAAATTGCAAACAGAGTACAGACCAGAGTTCCTGCCTGAAAGGATTCGATGTGACCGAGTTTTTGTCTAATGGAGAGCAACATTCATTAGGAATATAGAGATTGTTATGAGGCAAAGAGGTACAGGATACTGTTTGTTAAGCAGGTGGCTGTTGATCTGTTTGCCGAGCCTGACAGCTGACTTGCAAACGTTTCGTCACCATAAGAGGAGACATTATCAGTGGGCAGTTGGGTGGGTACTACCTCAATGCCTGCGTGGATTTATATAGCACCTTCTAACGTGATTGGCTAGCTGGGTGAATTTATTGGTCCGTTTACGACCTTTGTTGCGTTGTGGTCTGCGTCCCTTTGAGCTGACCGGTTATGCAAATACTTTCTATTTTTGGTGGTTGCTTCCTTGGCCTCTCGATTTGCATTGCGTTGTAGTCTAATTTCGAGATTCACTGGTTGGTTGCACCGCTCTATTTTCTACATTGTAACGGCTGGTGTCCCTAAGTCCGCTGGTTAATTTGGCACTTTGGTTTATTAACTGGGCGGCTCCTGCAATCAGAGTGATGTGTCTGTTTGAATCGGGCTCTCCTGCTCCTCTTATGAGTTGCTCGTCTGGTTGTTTGTGCAGCTCAGGGCTCTGTGGTTCTGGCATTCTCTTGCGGTTACTGGCTGATAAATGGGTCAATTTCGATATGTTTGTTGATAGTTTCTTCAGTGAGGTACCACGGTTCCATAAATTCACGTTCTTTCTCTGTTCTTGCTTGAGCAAGTATGCGAACAAGACACAAGACCTCAGAGTAAGCTATGTCTATCCAAAACCTAAATTCTTGCTAAGTGTGAACTCAACCAGTGGCCGCTTCATAAGCCTCCGATAAGGGTTAGAATCAAAAAGGGGACCTTAGTGAATTTGTTTAAAAAAACCAAGCAGTTATGGTTTACATTGAAGCAATGCAAGCGCTGATGAAAACTTGGAGTAAATGAGGACTGCAGCGTCTAAAACAGACAGACAGACTCTTCTACTGTAAAGTTGTCATCTGCCAGAATCATATTTATTCGTATTCGGCTACTCTTGAAAAGATTGTCAAATTGTTTCTTCGATTCTGGAATGTGACAACAAGGTAAAGTGTGAAGTAGACCATCGCCAAGAATATCGTCCATGGGCACGGTTAAGAACAAAAAAGAACAAGAAATAATAGGAATCGTCTAGCTGTAACACCCTTTTGGCGTCTAGCTGCCATGCCACTCAAAGGAATCACCGAGGCTGAGATACTGCCTGGTTGTTGAAGCCTAGGCAGGCACGAACCTTCCGGTCAGTAAGTTCGCGCCTTAACCATTGAGCAATCTCGACCTCAACAATAAAAAATTAACTCAACACAAATCAAACGAAGCCACCACCACTGTAACGTAAATCATGGATAACAGTCCTTTACTCTGTGGCATTTATTGCTCATACTACTGCACAGACCCAGCACGTCAATGAAAGATTACGACGGCACTGCGGGCGGTGGAACACTTCGATGAGGGACCATGTGTAGTATTTATTAACACAACCAGAGCAGACTGTAAAGATACTGTTGTATCTTCTGCTGTCCCCGCTCAAGAGCCTTAGTACCAGAAAAGACTCGCCAACAAGGAACACAACAGCTTTATTACGAACAAGCGAGTGCCGGAACATTCGTCAGCCTTTGCTGAATTGATTGATAGATTGACTGGCCTGGATGCTTGCAGGTTTCCCCATTGAGACTTTGGTGGAGCTTAAGGGTCTCGGTAGGTTTCTGGCATTCTGCGACTATCTTCAGGAATCTGACCTTCCCGACAAATACCTCACGAACGACTTCTTTAATTAACGAGACCAGCGCGTGTGATACGAAAATTTTATGCTACCCGGTCGGCATTTTAATCCCACTCTGAGTGTCTATCTGTCCGTCATAAAAAACAACCTTCCAAGTATCCAATGTTCGCGGAACGAAATCAATGCATGAAAGTGAGGGAAATTTGGAAGAAGATCCCTTCGGGGCATCTCCGCTGAAATTACGTGTTAATTCACACGTAGCATGTCTACGCTCACCTAACAGAACATAAGGTTGACGGAAACTAGGGGACTGCGCCTACCTGATGAGCCCCAAGAAGGGCGAAACCGGTCGTGGGCTGTCGAAGAGTTTTCAGCAACCTTGTTAATAGTTTCATTTATGAGAATCAGACAATATTCTGGAACGAACGGATTATCGTGCCTTATCTTTTTAAAATAAATCAAGTCTGCGAACTTTTCTGAGACCGGAAGAAAAGAATCCCTTCATCGAAAAAAAAATGACCGCCTCATGTTTTTGTTGGAACGATATTCACGACAGCCAAGCATCTCCCTCCACAAGACACTACTGATAAGGCTGATGAAAATTTTTCCACAGCTCAGTACTAGTTTCATCAGGTAAGCTTAGACCCCGTATCGGACTTAGACACTAAGTTGTAGACGACAGACACTCATTTGCCAATTACATCAGTGTTAACGGGAGAGTCAGCCAGGATTCAGCTGAATGTCATATTCATCAGGAGGGTAACCAGGTCAATTCTATCTCGGGAATCGACCCAGGAACTCGAGTCTGCTCTTCATTTACCAGACACGCAGGTTTCAGCCCTTTGTATGCTGTTTGTTGCACCAGACCTAATACGATTGAAGTAGAGCGGTATAAAAATGGGCGACAGTTCAAGTAGTCCAGACGCAGAGCCACGTCATTGACTATGTGTATCAAACTATGTCATCGGCCAGACACGAAGACTAGACGCTTGTGGGCGGGACTTTGATATAGATTAAAACAACGCAGGGCCAAGAAGAGACATTTGTGGAATGCGACTGTGCACAGTCGCTGTGTCAATTTGTCTCGCTGACTCTGACCGGACATTTCGACCGACTAGAAGACCAATAATGGCTTTGAAGTAGATACCATGACAACAGTGGAAAGTTTGGCTAAAGGAAGTGTAGTGCATTTACGTCTGCTGTTAGCTGTTTGTTCATTTTGGAAACTGGTTTCGGAGACTACATTCTCTAGTTTAGTAATGCATGCCGCATCAGCGTTTTCCCAGTCATACGGTATGTAGTCTTTGGGAGCGAGCAGTGAACGTAGAACGTAAAATGGAGGTTCCCTCGGTGGTATTGCAAAAGGTGGGTGCATATATCGCCATTCAACGCCGACAGCACCGAGCGTGCATCCAACTGCTGCAGATGCTCTATTGAAGAACCTTGAAGGCCTCAATTGACTTTGTCCTGTAGGGACCTGGTGCTGCAAATTGAAGTTAGAAAACACCTCCTAAATGTTATTACGGAAGATGCGGTTGCGCAATTTAGCGTAATCCGTGTGGGAATACCGTACCGATAGACCCACAAGTGGGCTTATCTCGGACAGATTTGTTCCCGTGTTCACGAAGTTTAACAAATTCAACTCCCTAGAAGGTGTATGCAATTATTTGTGACATATTATAGGAAAGTGATGCTTCAAGAAGCTTGTGCCGCTTTGATAGACTACATATAATAAAGACCTTGAACGCCAAGGGCAGTCCCATCTTATATCTTGAATTGAATACGCATCTAGAAATTCAAAAAAGAGGTAGTTCTGCTCCAAGAGAAGCCACTACGAATAAAGATGATAATTGGGAAATGTTGCGACAAACACTTATTTGCAAATTAAGTTGGTATTGATGGAGGGATCGGATAGAATTCACTTTAACCTCTCATTCATAATACATGAATAAATGTAAATAAGTTCTGCTTTAACAGGTGTATTGTGTCCTCGTTTTACTTTTTTGAGTTTCTTCTGGTGCTGGGGAATTTGTCTCCAGAGCCCAAATGCACTATAACAAAACATTTTGGCAGAGAACAGCAAACGACCGGATGACACAATCATGAACTACCGTGTGAAAAACAGTTTTAAAAAAACGTTCAGCTGCAATATCCTTCCAGTGCCTCGCTGTCACGCCACCCAAGCCTAGACAGAAGCAGTCAAGATTTTGGAGTTGGATTCGAACCACGAACCTTCCGGTCAGTAAGTTCGCGCCCCAACCACTGGAATACAGTGCTTCCATGCGGACATGACACAGTAATCCTCTCGGAGAAAAGCCAATCCCGGAGACAGACTACAGTGATGTTTTTCTTCAGCTACAATTTACTCTCAAATTTTGTGAGAAGAGGTAAGAATGCTCACAGTATCATCCTCCCTTTTCTGGGGGGATTACTGCAGCTAGGCGAGTAGCATCGTTAAAGAATACGCAAACGGCAAACTAGCTTTTTAAATGCAACCGATCTGTTTGTGGCTCGACTCAGTCGAACCCCCGAGAAATCACCAGCACTGTTGATATCGATCAATCCAACTTTACGTAACGCGCGGCACTGTATTACGAGAAATAGAGGAGTTTGTCGTTAGGACCATGGGAAGACGTCACGGGTTGAAACTCGGAAAATCCAATGCCGTTGTAAACAAAAAACCAATTGTTTGCAGCCCGAAATACGCTGGAGTTTATACACTATTGAAATTCACAACTTTTTGGCAAGTGCAAATCTAGCCAATTGATAGTGGAAGGTTTTTTGTGGTATTGGGCGGGACCATGCGGCACACTTTTCATCAAGTGATAAAAATATTACTTAGGAATGACAAAACGCTGAAAGCAGACTGTCAGTCAGTCATCTATTAGACATTTGCCAAAGCGCGTTCGTCCATGTTGTGGGTTTTATTGCCCGGGGGTAGGGGAGAATTGACGGAAGCACAATCACACACTGGAAATAATGGCCTGGAATTCAATGGCGTTGAGTCATTTTACCTTAGTAACGGAGAAGGGATCGGGGTAGCAAGGTATTGAAGGTGATAAGCTCTAAAGCATACGCGCTACTGGCTGCGTGCTTATGCCACGGCGCTTAATATCAGAGATCCTTGTCCGGAGATCTAAGACACCGACCGATCGACCCACGCCTTCGATGGGTGGACCAAAAATAGTCAAGGAGGTAAATAGTTCCTGATCGTGAGAGTTTAACTTATACTGTGTGACCAGCTTGCCTGTCAGAGGAGAGTCGGTTCTTGCAAAAAACAACCGATGTTCCCACCAGACTCGGGCAGAGATTCGGAGACACCGACAGTTTTCCAAACCTAAGCATAGTGAGTTGGTTTCTCATCCCTATAAGGGTGTGGAGTGCATCGCAGCCCTGCAAAATCTACTTGTGATACACAAACAGATGTCTCACCTACGGCCCAGATGCTACCGAAGATGAGATCGTTCCACAAATGGGTAAGGCCAGGAGGCCCATGCCAAAGTCCAATACCCGTTCTATCATCGGTGACATCGGCTCGTTCGTCAAAGATGGAGTTAACAAAACTGTCGTATGATACACAAGGCTTTGCGGATCAGAAACGTGGCCAATGTGTTGTAAACAGGCGAAAAGGCTTTCTGTGTCTGACCACCTTTACGTCCACAGCACTGCCCGTGTCTGGCGGGAACGTTGGAAGAAACAACTCATTCGCGAACTAGTTACACTCCACAGATGGTTATGAAAAGTAGATCGCACGTCCAAGGACCCTCTCCAGATAGGAACAAGTATAGAACAACAAAATGAAGACAAATTGAGACCCGAGTAAACAGAGTGACTTACCTGATGCCCACACTATGATGGATTCGACAAAACGACTCAAACATGAGCAGACGGGCATTCTCGATGAATTCCTCGAAGCAACCAGTGAGGAAGAAATCGTTTGGTAAGACCTACAGGAGAGAAAGAGGTCCGGGAGAGAAATAACCGTACAATGTGTCATTTCTAACCAGGTGAAACGGAATTCGGGAGACAAAAATCTTATCGAGGAACGCTGCGTCAATGTAGCCAACACGTTTTATGCCGAGGATCACTCAAATAGTGAATGGAATGAACGCCAACTACTGTAGCGTACGACGCCCACAAATGCCTCCTCAACGGTGACAAAAATCCTCCCAAGGAAAATGGTCACCCTATAGCTTGCCTGTCAGTCAAGGATTGATGGGTGATGTGCTAGGCTTATAAATATCTCCAGAGAATGCTGGAAATCCCCGCTCCTCATGTCTATTTTCTTTCAGGGGGTTACCTAATACCTTAAGTGTGGTATGAAATACACCTCTCCTAGGTAAGTAAACGGCCAAAAAGAGAGACGTTCCAAGAGGAAACGGACTGCTTTTTACGTTTCACAGCGGTTTTCGGAATAACATCAGTCAAGTTAGAACGAGAGGAAATTTTCGATCAGGTAGTCGCGAAAAACGCCCAGACCGCTAACGAAAACTAACATCACACCGATCATATCCGGAAGATAAGGTCATGTGGCCTGATGTTGATCATCGAGCGCTGGACCGGTAATTCGTGCAGACTTTCGTTTGTTGTCCGATGCAAGTTCAGCGGCGTTGTCTTCTCCCCAAAAATCATTCAGAACATCCATTTTTGAGGAACATATCATTGACAGTAATACCAGAGAACATCGGCACTTCAGTCGTACAAGCATGTCAATATTTGAACAAAGCTATGTAATGGAAAGTGGGACAGGAAGAGGAACCTAGAACTAGCCTAGCAACCGGGGTGGCTACGCCTCCCACACTCAGTCCAGTAGTCGGGAGAGGAACTGACCGCATGAACAGCGCCGACAACTGTCAGCCACCATACCACTCCGTGTCTCCAAACAGGTATGCGGAGGGTCATGTGGGTTGCATCCTGGGCACCAGCAGCGCACGCAATCTTCGTAACTTCATTCCCCTATATCACGTCATATTCTGTCCACCTCTAGGTTTCCGCCACTCCAAATTAGGCACGACAGACGGTAACTCTGTATTCGTAGCACATGACCAGGCCATTCTGGCTTCCGGTGCTGGATGCAAGCCTTGAGTGCATCAACTTTTGCTTTACCCGTTTCCTGATCACCTGATTGCGAAATACCCCTGAGGGAATCAGTGGTCGGTTTAAAAAAAAACTATCCGAGCAGATTCTGACAGCTGACAAATCTTCTTTTCTTTATGGTGGGACGGCAATAAAGAGGTGGAAATCCATTAGACGTAGTCCGTGGAATAGACTTATTTCTGGAGCATGTTAGTGGAGCATTGAAGAATGGGATGACAGAACATTATCCCATGTCACGTGTGTCACGTGTCCATTTGGTGGTGATTTTACAACCCCTATACAGTTTGATACTATTAATACAAGAGGTACAAATGAACACAGTCTACCCAAGGTTCATAAACCCCCAAATCCAATGTATCCGATTTCAGTCACGTATAGATCCCAGTGTGACTCCAATCCATACGCGCCGAATTAGCTCAGTATAGCATATGAGATCGTTCCAGTTTGTTGAAGTGATCAAGGAAGTAAAGTCGCTCCACACTTATGCATGTTCCCCGTTAACCTACGTGCCCCTAATCGGGATCACCACCTTTTTATGCGAGATTACGTAGTTGAGAGAAATCATTCTTTGATTCCTTAGACAAACACCTGCGTCGGTACACCATGTGGGATTCGTATTCCACAGCGACAGCGCAGTTGTTGGCACACCATATGGTCTTCTATTGGCAAATGTATGCATAACCACGCTGGAGAGTGGGAGTCCAATAAAAAACCGTGTATCCGTGTCCCAGTTACCGCCAACATGACTGTTTTTTTCGTGAATAATAATGACTGTATACCGTAAACCGAATATCAGGCTACGCGTCATTTTAAAGGGCGGTTTTGTCCACCAGATTATTGAGTTTTGGCTCGAGCGAAACCGGTGCGTAAAAGAAGGAATTATTCACTAGCTTTCAACCTGTCTTGTGAGATAATTACGCATCCCTGTTCGTCAGAAATGATTCAATGCGGTTGAAGTAAGAATCCCATTCCCCAGCCGACCGGTGACCTTACTTGGCAAAGGTAACTTGCCCCAGGATTCACATTTAACAAAGATACATTGACGGATGATGAGACAACTGGCACAGATGAGAAGAAAGGTAAAACGGTAGCTCATTGCTTCAGACCAATGTATCAAACCGCAATCCGCATTCCGGATTGTTCACCAAGTAGCTATGAAAACCAAAGCAGAAATACCGTGCACGGCCGAGGCAGTTGTCAACCGCCCCTAAATTTCTGAGCCCTGTAAGCGAAAACTGTTGCAAGTTTACTGTTACACTGGCCACCAACAGTCTCGTATCAGCGCAAGTTGTGCACCAAACGGACGATGACTAATATTGAACAACGCGCCTTGTTCTTGTTTTTATTCGTTACACACATGATAACTACAATCATACTATACTGAAAAGATTATTTTCCTTACTAACTAATAAACGTCCCCCTTAAGTCTCAAAACCATCGGTTCATGGGTTGAATACCAATCACAATGCTGTTCGCAACTGTATCACCGAGACGGACACAAGCGGTAAGCGATACATCGCTTCCGCTAACGTGTGACGATGGGACACGGTGATTGTACGAGTGTGCCCGGTCTCACGGCGTTGCAGCGCACATAAACTAATAAACTGAATGACGTACACTGGAAACGGTAAGGGGCACTGGGCGAAAACAACTGAGATCAATACTCACATCCGGGAACATCAAAGTGAATCTGTCGATTAATCCCATTGTCCTATGATTATCACTTGGAGTCCGGAAGCGAATCCGGGAGGCATCAGGACGGTGATCGTAAAAAACCACATGACACGAAGTAAATCGTTACAGATAGAATCAAAATTAGACCCTACTGGAAGCGACTGCAATCAGCTTGTCATAGAGAGACCCACGCAATGCATATCCGCAAGAAGAGTGCAGGGGTTTGGTTTGGGGACCATCTGATTCAGTCCGCAATTCGAACCCAAACACGGCAGTACCTCAGTCTTTATACTTCTTTCGGGTGACATGGCAACTAGGCACCGAATCGGTGTCACATATGAACGATTTCATTCAAAACCAAACGGAGTTGTTAGTATTAGGCAACGCCTAAGGTGATGCGTTGGGGTTTTATAAACCCGATGGGTGAATTTCCACCAATTTCCTTTTACACAGTTTGCATAAAGTAGTACGGTATAGACATTAAATAAACATGTTAAGATTTCAAAATCCTCCCATACTGCACAGTCATCCATAAGCAGTTCAGAATAAGGAAAATTAACAAGCTGCGATAAGCTTGTCTGAAACAGCGTCACCTGAGATGCCAATCAGTGGGTCGCCACGTGATATGGACGGTGCGACTGAAGGACGAGAGAAGCTGTACCTTGTCTGAGTGCAAGCTGATCACAATGCTCATCAGCCACTCGCGGCAGAAGAGTCACCTATTAACCGGGGGGTGTAAATTATCTGGAGTTTCTTGGAATGCGAACTGCTGATGGTTCTCAAAAAGGGTGAAACAGTTATACAGTATTAAGCGGCTTTGTGAGATGGACTAAGGCGCTAACCGAAAGGTCCGTGGTTCGAATCCAACCCCGGCATTTCGACTGCGTTTGTCTAGGCTTCCACAACCTCGCAACACATCGATCCTCCTGATTCATTCCTGCTTCGATTTTTGTATAGACTGACTTCGATTGTAGGACAAAACCTCGACGGGAAAATGTCCAAATCTCCTAATACTATCAACAAAAATTTCTAAGACAGTGATAAATCGAAGACCGAAAAGCAAAGCATACCGACAGAACAGAGTGACCTGCTACAAGAATGTGGGCATAAAAATAATAAATAAATAAACAGTTCAGCTGTAACACCCATTTCGTGCCTAGCTGCCATGCCACCCGAAGGGAGCACGAGAGCTGGGATACTGCCAGGTTGCCCAAGCCTAGACAAAAGAAAGGGATATGCAGAGGTCGGGTTCGAACCACGGACATTCCAGTCAGTAAATTCACGCTCTAACCACTGAACCATCTCGCTGGTATGACAGAACAGAGTGATCTGCTGCGAGAATGCGGGTTTTACAAGAATAGTGCCACTGTGGTGGGACTTAATGACGAAATGTAGGAAAACCCAGAAGTTTCCGGAAGAAGGAACTTCAATTTTTTTTGCTTCTGGGGCGACTGCTTCAGCTGTGTGCAGATCATCGTCTGTTCCTAGCCAGTACGAACTTTCAGCAAAAACTCTCACATCGAGCTACCTGGAGGCCACCAACTGCAAGACAGTCAAGGACTTAAACGGACCAAGTGGATATCAGTTACCGATGGAAAACCTCAACTAAAGATTGCCCATCCTTCTAGAGTACGCACCTTGACTCTGACTATGCCATTTCGTGAGCTCGGTTATCACGTCGCTTTCCGCCGGCATCACGCGTTCCAAAGCAGAGCTGTTCCATTCACCAACTTCGACAAGTTTCAGTAGCTCAAGCGTATCGAGCTGATCTGGCTAGAAAGATACTGGAAACGCACAGTCATGCGGATGACGAAGATCGCTTGGAAGTCGAATGGAAGCGCGTAGAAGAAGCTTAGCTCTCAGCTTTTAGAACAGTCTGTCCAAGCCATCTGACGTGACCAAACGAACACTGGATATCGTCGAGAGCAGTAAATCTTATTGCAGCCAGAAACGCCATACCAGCAACGAGTGACTGTGATGGCGCACGTAGATCCTTCAAAAACCGGATAATCAGGGGCTTGAAGAATGACAGAACGCTGGTGGATTTCAAAGGCCCACGAGATGGAGAAGGCTTTCGCTGCAGGCAACAGCCAGGCCCTGTTTCAACTGATTCGATCAACGGGTCAAAAGAAGTCAGGTGTCAGTGATACAATATGCGAAAAAGACAGAACAGCCATTCACTCCCTCAATCACCGTCTTGAGCAGTGGGCTGAGCACTTCCAAGGACAGTTCACCTGGTCTCCTTCAACACAACCGCTGGAAGGACCAAGCTGGCCCGAATGGAACATTGACACCAGCCCACCATCAACAACAGAAATCCAGCGTGAGATATCAATCCTGAAGTGCGACAAGGCACCTGGCCCGGATGGTCTGCACCCCACGCTCTTCAAAGAAGCTGGCTAGGTCCTGGTGAACAGTCTGACAACGATACTGCAGAAGATTTGGAACGAAAACAGAATACCAGCCGAATGGAGCTCCTTGACCGTCATCCCAGTTTTCAAAAAGGGAGCAAGAATGTCATGTGAAAACCATCTTGGTGTCAGCCTGGTGTCCGTCGCATCTAATGTGCTCTGTGGCATTATTCTGCGCAGGTTGATGGATTATCGGGAGAGACAGATTCGTGAGAATTAAGCTGGGTTTCGCCCTGGTCGAAGATGCATCTACCATGTCTTCACCTTGAGATAAATTCTTGAACAGCGCCACTCCTTCAAACGTCCCACGTTGGTCTTTTTTCTTGATTTGAAAGCTGCTTTTGATTCTGTCGATCGTCAGCAACTTTGGCAGTGTCTGGCGATCAAAGTTGTCCTTTATGGGGGCATTGTATGCGAACTCCTGTGGGCGCGTACGAGTATACGAGAAGCTTTCGCTTGAGTTCACCACGTCCTGTGGTGTAAGACAAGGCTGTCCTCTCTCACCTTTCCTCTTCAACCTTGTTACTGATGTGCTGCTTGAAATTTCTCTGCCTGCCTCTGAAACCTCGGGAGTCGAAATGCTCCCGGGACGTTCCCTCACAGACATTGAGTATGCGGACGATATTGCTCTGCTTGGTTCAGATCCTTCTCAAATGCAAACGATTTTAAATAACCTAAATAATTCTGCCGCACAGTTTGGCATGCGCGTGACACCTGCAAAGTGTAAGGTGCTGCTACAAGACTGGATGGGATCAAACCCACACCTCGTGCTTGCAGGCGAGCCAATCGACGTGGTAGGTAAATTTGTTTACCTGGGCAGCCGTATAAGTTCCGGTGGACTGGCTGGAGATGAGGTTATTTCTCGAATCGGAAAGGCCAGGGCGGCTATTGTCAACTTCCGATACCTATGGCGCAGACGCGATGTGAGTTTGCCCGTCAAGGACAGAGTTTACACTGAGGCAGTGAGAGATATACTGCTTGATGGATCAGAGACGTGGCCTCTACGACTGCGCAGAGGACATACAAAAGATGTCAGTGTTTAACCAACGGCGTCTCCGAAGCATTGGTCGGGTCTGGTGGGAACATCGGATTAGTAATACTGAGATAAGCCAGACGGTCCTAGGAAGAAGGAACTCTACCACAATAGATGAATTACTCACGCTTCACTGGTTACGCTGGTTAGGACATGTACTCCTCATGCCAGACGACCGCCTGACTCGCAGAGCTCTTTTCGCCCAGCCCTGTGCTGAGTGGAAGCGACCAAGAGGTGGACAGTTTGTGACCTGGCAACCAAGTGTGAAAACACTAATAACAACACTAACACCCTAACTGAGTCGAGTTGACAACTGCCACCTCGCTCGATGGGGACCCCTGGACTCAACACACCGATGGTTAATGACACTGGCAGAAATGGCCCAATCGCGCCGTCAGTGGCGCACATGCATCAAAGCTATCGCCTTCAATGCGTAGCTACCCAGTTTTTGAGGCTTCTCAAAGGCTTCGTTGTCCCACACTCTCCACCTTTCCGGTAATCAAAACTGTAGCGGCTGGAACTAACGTGCCTATGGTACACGGTTTATAGCTGATAAATTGATTGATTGATTCCTGGTTCACTACAGTTGAACTAGCGATCTGAAAGACATCCAACACACCGGTGATTTCAACAGGAATGACTAACGTGAATTTATGCATCAGATTTGACTAAAGTGAACGTTGTGGAGTGGAACGAATCTGGTTTCGCCGATGCTAACAGGACCTAGTAACTATGATGCTAGTTTGCTGACCAAAATAGATTTTTTCGGTAATCTCTTGATCGCCTAATCTCACCACTCATGCCAACGACATGCTGCACACAGTAACGCCAGGACGCACCATACTATGGGGCAGGATCAGTTCCCGTGGGTGGAAAACAACCTTCATGCAGATAGAAGATTAAATTTCGTTTAAAAAACAATCGTATGTTTGAATCGGCAACTGAGAGAACCCAAACAGGCAATACGTTCAAAAAAGTTCCTTGATCAGAGTTTTAAACATAAGAAAGAGGTATCTGAGAAACTCGAGGTGGTCAAATGCAGCCGATAACAAAGATATAATAATTTACAGAATCAGATGAAAGTTTGTATGACCCAGATACAGTTCACTCGAGCAGTGATGAATTTCTGATAGATTTGAGTCGTAAAAATAGTTCGTTCAGACTGGGCGAAGATCAACAAATAAGGTAAAAAAACTGTTTACTTTAATCGCACGAGGTGTAGGCGACTCGGAATGATTGTGGCAGACTAGCACCAAGTCCCTTCCCCGTCTACTTTGATTCTTTTCTTCACAATAAGGCTTTCAAATAAATTACGGTTGTACTGCAGCAAAGCATCAGTGTTCAACAGTGATGGAATGCGGTCGATGGTGGTGATTTCATTGTACAATGGATAGCGCAGTAAGAAATAGTTGCGTCAGTGCCACATTCAATTTTCAGCTGCCTCTTAATTTGGAATTTTGATACCAAGCTGGCCTCACCAGACGGGTGCTGTCGGAGCGACCCTCCTTCCTCCCCACTGTGCATGAGTGGAGCCGTTGCAAGATATGGCTGCTAATCAATGTCAGTGGCGTTCTTGGTGTCAGTTTCTATTCATGGTCCGAATGAGTACCTCGGAAAAGTTGTGGTAGTCTAGTAACCAAGTAACTTCCCCGTTTACTTTTATTCATTTCTTCAAGATAACGCTTTCAAATAAATTATGATTGTACAGCACCATTGTTTGAGTATTGACGTTGTGCTGTAGACGATGGTGATGGTAATGAAGACGACGATGCGAAATACAGAAAAACACTTGGTGAAGCACTCACTGTCTCACAGGTACGCAACTTCTGTTGGGTTCCATCAAAATCAAACTTCACAAAAAGACATTCCAAGAATTCCGTCACCGGATCCCGATAAGAGTAGCTTTCTTGTTGAATCAAATAGACCAGATCGCGAATCAGACTCTTCTTCTTCTTATCCGTGCTGGTGATGACACACACAGTCAGGTAGCGGAGCAGGTGAGGAGCCAACGTTTGAATCGCATTCAAATGCCTGTGAGGAACAGGTTGAAAAAGTACCAAACCATCGGCTGATGAAAGGCAGTAAGGACATGGCCTTCAGGCACTGTAGTAGAAGCTGGACTACCAAAAGCCTGGCATTTTCGGCAAAAAACGAATAGTGGCACTAAGCTGATGGCAAAGAAGATGAAACAGGTGGAAACGGACCTGGCCGAAGACGTATACCTCCCGAAAGTGTTCTGATTAAAGTCTTGAGGTGGTAGACGCAACACGCTACTTGTGAGATTGAGAAAAACTCCTCGATAGCCCAGGACCAGGTTTCGCCTCTCTTGGGGCTCATAAAGTAGGCACAGTCCCCGAGTTCCCGTCAACCTTATGTTCTACTTGAATCCGAATTGCACGAAATTCGACAAATACACACTTTTGCATGCCAATTTGGTCATCAAGGGGGGCTCCTCTGAGTTCAAGCTGAATCTCTCGTTTATTGTGCTGCACCAGGCTGCTTCATGTTTTGGCTGGTACGATATTCGAGATATTCTACTAACCGAAACATGAGACAGCCTGATGCAGCACATTCAGTTGAAGAAAACCACAAACGAGAGATTCAGGTGGGATTCTTGAGGTTGCAATTCGTGTGTAGGTTATGTAGCCACAAAGTCACATGGAGGAATAGCTGTTTTACTAATTTAAAATAAAATTAGACGTACTAATCCGAGACAAGCCACTGTACACGTCAGCCATGATTTAGTCAGAAACTCTCCACTCAGGAGAGGCCGAAACGTCCGCCTCTTCCAAAGATTACCATGTTGTTATTAGAGAGAAGAACCAACAAAAGAGTAGCATAACGTCTAGGCTATCAGCCTTTAAAGGTAATTTGAGAGGTTATGACAGCGGTGATCAGCACCGACCTCTGGACGAGATAATCATAATCGACATATGATGTGCACTACTGTTAAATTTATCAGTAACGAGATATCCCTGCACAAGCGGTATCCCTCAAAGCGCCAACATCCGGATAGCGGCCCTCCGCGCCGTGCGTGCTTCGGCGTCTACATACGGACAGCGCGATCCGCCAAAAAAAACATTTCTGGAAGTCACCAGCCACACAAATGGCTAATAGAACCTTACCCCTATCCAAACTTTTCAATTCCATCGCTTCTGAGAAAATCACCATGAGGAGAAGCGAATCTGAAACACGGTAGTTAGAGGCGGACGTAGTTTGACGGACCGAACGAATGGTAACCACAGTTACTAGCACTAGTGGGCGGCTCATCAGTCAGTAGTATGAAGACACGGAATATATGTCCCCATAACACGTACTGATGAAGCCATCGCAAGTATCATCAGAGGGCTGAAACAACAAAGCTTCAGAGAAAAACGCCTAGAACCGATTGAGTAGTCATCGTTTTCGGCAAAGTTTGGTGATAATCGGTAAATAAATCTACCGATTGTTATCAAACTTTTCCGGAAGCTTCAGAGGTTTTTGCAGCCATCGTTCTCCACTTTGGAGGGCGCAGTTGAGCTGAAATGCCTTGGGAGTGACTCCACTCCAGAGATGATATCGATCCAAATAATGACCACTGGATGAGGTATACGAGAAACAATTCCACCATCAAAATAAAGGAAGCTGAATCTGTGATGGAAGTTGGTTAATGAAAGATCGACGGGTGCTTTCTTCGTGTTCTCTAAGGAGCAGTCCAGATGTTCGAAAACAGTCAGCTTAATTCCATATGATCACGAGAGCTGAAGACACCGTTCACCGAGTTTAAACGACGCTAAGGATTATCAGAAGGGAACGATCAGACAGTGCACTGATTGAACCTATTACGAGCTGACCTGATGTTAAAGTTGCGCTGCAATCTGCGATAGGATTTACTCAGGTTGACAAGGACATACATTGTTATGGAGGCTGCTTTCTTCACAAAAGACAGGACAGAAGGAGTCATTTTAAAAGTGGTGGTCCAAATGCCGGTACCTTACCAAATACAATCGGAAAACTGATAAGTGCAGCCAACCCCGTTAGAAGTCCCTATAAGTACCCAGAATTCTCTCGAGCTAAATAGAAAAGAAACCCTTAAGTGGAGCAACACCAACACAAAGACTAACCAACCGTGTGGTAGGCAACTCTCCAACTTACTGTCCGTCGTACCAACACCATCTTCTAAAAAGGTGGAATAGAGAAGCCGGCTTCCCACAAAACCATGCACAGCAGACTCTATCGATAGTAGGTTAAAATAAATAGTCGTTCATCTGTAACACTTTTTCGGTGTCTAGCTGCTATGTCACCAGAAGGAAGCACAAGGGTTGAGATACTGTCAGGTTGCCCAAGCTTAGACAGGGTCAATCGAGATACGAACTGCAAACCTTCCGGTCAGTATGTTCGCGCCTTAGCCACTGAGCTATCTTGAGTTCACGGTAGTAGTTTCACACACGCTTATCAATTTTTCTCAAGTTTCCGTAATTCCCGAGCAGCTGCCGGACGAACGCCGTATGGGGCTGCCCATTGTAAAAGCTTGGGGTAGAGACAAAACGTAGATCACGGTCTAAAGTGACCGATGCACATCCAACAAACGACTAGGAGATCAGCGTGAACCATGTCGAATAACTTACGTGGGATTTTGCATGAACCATTCGATTAGCTTTTCCTTTCCTTGCGGGTGATTGAAGAACACAAAGAGTGACCAATGCAGAAGCCAAGTACGTTGTTGCAGTTGCATTAGACAAGTATGCGAAGAAGGCTGAAAAATAAGGTCGGGATCTATTAGCCTGTGAGAAAATTTGACAAGTTTCAAGTTCCCTTACAGCATTGAACGACCAGAGGAGTCGTTAACGGTGGAACTTGGGATTAGTAATGTGGTTCTGGAGATTTCTGGGTTTCGTAGGTTTACCGAAAGAGGAAGACGGGGTATCTACCAGTTTTCGAAATCGGGCGGCGAAAGGTGATTCTACCTGGGCCTATATGAAGCAGGGCCTTTTGTAACGTCATGTTTGGGCTGGTCAGGAACGAACAAAATCATGTAGCTTTACAATAAGGCGCGAAGAAACTACTTCTTTTATTTCATGGGTTTGCCATGCATCACAGATAGCTCTGGTTACCACGGGTACCCGCCTGATACCCAAATATCACCTACAGTTCCAGGTAACCACTTGAACAAAAGGTGCGAGCATAACTCAAGAATATGGAATGGAGGAGAACTGAACCGGCCTACATGAGGACTGCTTTTGAGGCACCGGTTGGAGTCTAAAAAGTCTCAATTGACCATGGACCGGCAACTGATCTACGCTATCTTGTAAATTGCACGGGAAACAGCTAAATCTGTATCCTAAATCGGAAAGATGAATTGGTGGTAGGGTAGGAATTAGAGCATTTTACCGAAAAAGTTTGACAGATAGCTTACAAAAAAGCTGGGACACAGTCAGGTTACCCAAGCCTAGACAGGAGCAACCGAGATGTAGAGGTTGGATTGACGATGGTGTGGCTATCAAATGGTCGTTTGTGTGTAAGGATTTCATTTGGCATAAAATGATCATATGTGTTCCATTTTTCACGCCAAATTAGGAGCGAAAGGCGGGAAACATATGGCCAGGCAGAAGGGACTGAAGAAGATTGCCAGAAACTTCTCTCTCTGAGTGTAGGTCTCACTTCTCAGAACCCCTCCTTGTATTTGGCCAGGGGGCACTCAAACCTAGGTTACGGAAGTCCGCGTAGCTAATTTCCATCCAAAGCGTCTGACCGAGTGTCAGAGATGTAGGTCCTGCGCTAGCACTACGCCCCTTTCCATTCCCATGTTCATCCTCTCTACACACCAGGGTTTCCTCACAGTAAATCACCCAAGTTGAATGCCATTAGAGCGCTGGTATTTCCACACTAGTATCAGTGATGGCCAGGCGGCAGTTGATCTGTTTGCAAACTTGGCAATCAGCTTGCAAACGTTTCATCACCGTGCGACGGGACATCGCCCGTGCGTGGTTGGGCAGGCGATTCCTACATTTCTTGCGTTTATCCGAAGAGAAGTTAGTAACTGGAACGTGATTGGTTACTACGCCTACGAGCCAATCGCCATGCTCGGTCAACAGATCAATAAACTCATCCGAGCTACCAATAATGAGACATATTGAAGATGATGATGATGATCTTTTTCAAAGTATACAGCAGTTCCTGTTATGAGCACTAGTCGAATACGACCGAAGTTGCTACAAGTTTTTGACGAAGCAGTCAGGGTCATTAAATTCGCAATTTCCTCATTCTAAACTGGATGAACCGACCGGGTTTTGATGAGTTTACTCCGCAGTGTGTGATGCGAGGTCCCATTGTGTTGCTGAAAATGTTGAATACCCTCCAACCATTTCGTTAAAGCAAAAAAACGGTTCCCAAATACGTGCATCCCTTAGTACAGATCAAACAGTCTTTACGAGGCAAAACATCTTTAGCTGGCACAGAGAACCATACCACGAAATACTAAATATAAATTATCCCACCAGTGATGAGTGAGTCACGTGAAAACCACCGACGACTAAACTGTGGAGGCAGTGTAAGTTGCAAACATGTAAACAAATACATCTGATCCTCGGGAAAGAACAAGCGCAGATGAGGAACCGAATAAAGCCAATATACTTTCCGAACAGACTTACACGCTCTTCTGTCTGACAATCAATGGCATCCTTGAGTTTTTCCAAATCATCCATTGCCTCGTTCCAATTCTGTACAAGGATTTCACTAGCCAATCGACCCCAACAGGCGTCTAGATGACGTTTGCTACCCGGTGTAACTAGTTGTCGTACGACGCGCAGATACTCCGACGCTGTGTTGTAGTTGCCAATGTCGTAGAATACCTGTGTGAAATAAAATGAACAAATATGATTACGTGTCTGATCCGGACTGTCGGTGTTCTCGAACAGTATCAGGCAAGATTTGCTGCACAGAGGGATTTTAAGCGAGGTTGACACAAAAACAAACAACTCAGACTTATTCCATACATCCGCATGCAAACTAGGCTAGAACCGACGTCCAACAGATCTGACTGAATCACGTGCAGTGTCCGAAGGGATACGAAATCTCGCATCAGGGAACGACAGTGGCTGTCCTAAATAGTTCAACTGTAGCACCCTTTTGGTGCCTAACTGCCGTGCCACCAGAAGGGGGTACGAGGGCTGGGATATTGCCAGGTTGCCCAACCTAGACAAGGGAAGTCGAGATGCAGAGGTCGGGTTCGAAACACGGACCTTCTGGTCAGTAAATTCGCACTCTAACCACTGAGCCATCCCGCCCCCATGGCTGTCCTAAAATCCGGCAGATATTTGGTTGGTCCTCAGAAAGCCCAACGCTGAGTTTCCTGCTGTTTCAGTCCTGAGTTAGGACTGACGTACTCTTCGTTTAGATAAGGCTACTCAACTTCCTAGTCAGAAAGGTTCGGAGTTTAAACGATAAGTTTGTTTTTTGGGTCTCCTCGGGAAACTGCCTAAAATTTAAACCGGACGAGAGCATTATTTGAATCGACTTGAAGCGTCTAAGAAGACTGAAAGTCCAGCTGTGGTTAATTTGGCACCGCCATTTATCAGTAGTGAAGCGCCAGGTAGCTTACGGGTGTCTGAATCCAGTACTGTTGCGGAACAACTGGTGATCAACACAAACCTGCAAAATGCTATCACCATTGTCATTACGTCTAAAGTGCAAGCTGTTATTAAGTCGTGACTCCAGTGAATTGAAATGTCCAACTGGTGCACTGAAATACACAGACGATTAGGACCCGATCTAAAGCTGCTACCTTGACGTGATGGTCGGACTTGAATACTGCAATGATGCCGCGGGCTACACTAGCTGGAACCTCGTTCCACAAGGTGCAACCACGCCAGGAAGGCCAAACGTGAGCATTCAGACCAACAGCAGCGGGACCCTGAGGATACTTTCTATCGAGAGTTATCCAGGCTCATTCGTCAAGCAAGAGGTACTGACATTGTCGTTCTTGCGGGCGATATGAATGCCCAAGTGGGTCACCTGAGCTCCTTGGAACCACATTTGGGCGGTCGATTCGGAGTCTATGCTCGTAGCAAGACAACGGAGAACGACTCCTCCAGTTGTGTGCAGATCACGAGCTGTTTCTGGCCAGTACGAACTTTCAGCATAAACGTTAGCGTCGCGTAACCTGGCGGCCACCAACTGCAAATCAACTGTAGACCCAGTTGGATCACGTGGCCATCAGCCACTGGTGGACAGCCACAATTCAAGACTGCCGTTCCTTTTGAGGCACACAACTTGATTCCGATCAAGCCATGGACGTCCACGCCTGGTGGTTCGTTTCCTCTCAGGCCCTCGCAAGTCACCAAGAAGCATGCCAATCCACCATCTTCGAAGAACTACCACAGCTCAACAGTATCGACCTGAGCTAGCCAAACAACTGTCCACGTAAACCAATACTGTACTGGTGTAACGGTGGGTACTACTGATGACGCATGCGAGTAGTATGTGTGTTCTCGAAACTTCGTCTTGATCTAATGGAAGGTGGGATTTATTACGGAATTTGTGGAACTACTTTGCAGTTTTTGCTTGCAATTGTGCGATAGTCAATGAATATCCAGGAGAGTTCAAGAAGACGCGTTCGAGAAGAAGATGGATATTCCGTTTTTAAAAACAACATGCAAATGAGAGTTTAACCTTCCTGTCCAATAGTCTGTAACCGTTTAGTTGGCGTTTTCTAATAAACAACTCCGCAGCGAAGGGCTTCACTTCTTACATTTTGGTGCCGTGACCAGGATAAGGATGAGGATCCCGTGGCCACAACCTTTCGAGGATGGGGATGTGCGGACCTTCCTGGAGGACTTCGAGGATGTTGCGGAGGCGGCAGGACTGGAGACCGACAGGGGTAAGTTGGCGGCACTGAAGACCCTCCTCAGAGGCCGGGCGAAGGCGGCCCTGGACGCGGCCAGAAGAGGCCCTCAGAAGATGGACTGGGCCGCCGCGAAGGAAGCTCTTGCAGCGGAGTTCGACACGCCGGCCGACCGCCAGGAGGCTATGAGGCGGTTCAAGACGGCCAGCATGGGACCTGGATGTGACCCGACCGTGTTCTTCGCCAGCCTGCAGCAGTTGTTGGATCGGGCCTTGCCGGAACTGGACGGAGTATCGCGCCAGCAGTTGCTGTCCGAACAGTTCGTCGAGGGAGTCCACCCTGCGCTTCGTGCCCAGTTGCGGTTGGCAAGAGCAACTGGCCAGTTGAGTGTGGAGCACCTGGTGCGTCTGGCACGGGAATTGGCCGAGGCGCCACTGGCCACGTTGCAGTCGCAGGAGAACAGGGATGAGTTAACAGTGGAGGACCTGAAGAACAAAGTGGACCAACTTGCCGGACAGCTTGCAGCAATCAAGACGGAGTCTCGGATGCACGCTCGAATGAGCCGATGCTACAGGTGTGGCATGCATGGCCACTGGAAGAATCAATGCCCTTATACTGGTAGAGAGAACGTGGACGAAGCAGGACAAAATGTGAAAGGAGCTATGCTAGCGACATTCAGTGCTGTCTATCCGACTTGCCCGATTCGACCAGAAGACTACTGGATGTAGTCGAGATCATTATCCATGATTGATGTGAGAAAATCCGTACCGGCAGGTAACGAGTACGATGGCACACGCAGATCCCTCAGGCGTCAAATAGTGAAGTCTGAGAGCTCTGGCGGACATCGAAAGCTCGGGAGATGGAGAAGGCTTTTGCTACCGGAAACAGCCGTGCCCTATAACAACTGATACGATCGACTGGCCCTAGGAAGGCAGTGGTCAATGAAAAAGGCTTCACTTGCA
The DNA here is from genome assembly GCA_004794785.1 of Opisthorchis felineus. Classification (NCBI taxonomy): domain Eukaryota; kingdom Metazoa; phylum Platyhelminthes; class Trematoda; order Opisthorchiida; family Opisthorchiidae; genus Opisthorchis; species Opisthorchis felineus. The sequence goes on along the minus strand of SJOL01008888.1, from coordinate 449,777 downwards.
AAAACGTCGACTGGAAAGATAGGCTGAACACTTCGAAGAACAGTTAAGCTGGCCTCCTGCAACACAGCCTGTGGAGATAGTGCATACGGGCAAATGGAATGTAAGCTTTAACCGCCCGTAGGAATATCCGTACTGAAACGTGTGAAGGCACCAGGACCGGATGGTCTGTATCCAGACCACTTCAAAGAAGGCAAAGAATTCTTGGTGACCCACCTAACAAAGCTTGTTGGTGCGATATGGAACGAAGAGAAAAAGTCTGCAGAATGGGGCATGTCGACAGTTATTCCTATCTTCAAAAAAGGTACGCGGACGCTGTGTGAAAACCACCGTAGCACACCACAACGGTGTGCTGTCTTTGATGATGATGATGATGATGACCATAGCATCAGCCTGGTAGCTGTGGCATCGAGGGTTCCCTCTGGTCTTATCCTTCGAAGGTTGACTGAACACAGGGAGAGTCAGATCCGTGAAAACCAAGCTGGGGTCCGTCCTGCAAGATGATGTATCGATCACATTTTCACCCTCCGACAGATCCTGTGGAAGCGACACCGCATCCGGCAACATCCAAAATAACATTGTTCATTGACTTGAAAACTGCCACTGATTCTGTGGACCGTCAGGGACTATGGTAGTGCCTATGGAGCAAAGGTGTCCCCACAAATTCTTGACTCCCCTTAAGGTGCTGTACGCCAACTCAAGCAGACGTGTGAAGATCTACGGGAAGCTCTCGTCTGAGTTCACATCAAGTGGTGTCAGGCAGGGCTGTTCTCTTTCACCTTTCCTCTTCAACTTCGTCATTGATACGATTATGAGAGACTCACTATCAGCCTATAATACCGGTGGGGTTGAAGTGCTCCCGGGGTGCCCGCTCACAGATATCGAGCACAAAGACGACATAGCTCCTCTTGGATCTGCCGCCGTAGTAATGCAGGCAATATTAAATAATCTAACTCTGCCTCACGGTTTGGCATGCGTTTCACACCCGCAAAGTGCAAAGTGCTGTGCAAGACTGGGTGGGCTCGAACCATAACCTAGTGCTTGCGGATGAGCTGATTGAGGTAGCAGACACATTTGTCTACCTGGACAGCTGTATCGGTCCTGATGGTCTCGTGAAGGATGATATTTACATCCGGATTGGGAAGGACAGAGAAGCTTTTGTGTACCTGTATCACCTGTGGCGTAGGCGGGACATCAGCTTATCCGTCAAGGGTCGAGTTTACAATGCTGCGGTGCGCTCCATATTACCATACGGGTCATAAACCTAGCGGCTGCGCACCGAGGACGTCAAAAGACTTTCCGTGTGACCATCGACGTTTTGAAAGCATTGCCCGAGTCTGGTGAGAACACCGGATCACCAATGCTGAAGTAGTTCGAATGGTTTTCAGAAGAAATAACTCACCCACGATAGATGAACTGATCACACTGCATAGGTTGCGCCGGCTTGGTCACGTGCTCCGTATGCAAGTCGACCGACTTCCTCGAAAGGTTCTTTTCGCACAACCACACGAAGGATAGAAACGAGCCAGAGGAGGTCAAACAATGACTTGGTAGTGAAGTATGAAAGCCATTACCAGCAAACTCAGCTGCGTCGATCATTGCCGTCTCCCTGGTTGGGGGTCTAGAGACGGGACACATCAACGTTTATAGACATTGTCAGACATGACACAGTCGTGCCCTCAATGGCGCTCGTGCATCCAAGCTATTGCCTTCAATGCATAGCTCTTCCCAATCTCCCTACTTAAAAGTCGACTGACAATCATATCAGACCCCGCCTCCAATGCGCAGCTACCTCCGCAAATCATCAGTGAACGAAACTGGCAGCTACAACCACTGTACAATAGCCGCTTGATAATTCAGGGGAACATTCCGACGGCCATGCACTGAATGGCATTGCCTGTCTGCGTGAACTTGGAGGAAATCAAAATGATAAGTGAATAGAAAAACGTAAATCTTGAATCAAAGTCCACCAACGGTATCTAACTGTCACGTGATACAACCGAATCCATGAATGGTTTGTTGTTTGTAGTCTCCATGTAACAGGTGAGCGTTTGTAGTGAAAGCCTGTACTGGCTAGGATCACACTGCGTTCAGTACATAACTGAAACAGTCGCTTTCCGTTATCCATGAGAAGACACCATCGAATCCTTTGCTGGCCTTAGTCGGCCGGCTCAAGCATCACATCATCGGCCAGAATAAGGGCATCTACGATTTGTGCTGATCAAAGCAATCATGAGAGACCTCGATGGAAGCCATCTTTCCGAACTTTGGAACTCCCGTCTATCGGAGCATGGCCAGACACAATAATCAGGCGGGGCTTACTGCGTCAGGCAATATTTATGGCAATTGAGCCATACAACTGTGCAACATAGGACGGTTCAGTGGGATCCAGGGGACCAAGTGCTTTCAGCCGTGGGTTTGGGTGAAAACTTCACGCCACAGCTAATACGGGTCACGGAGGCGGAATCACCGGGTACCTGAAGAGTGAGCAGTGAAATAAACAGGCTCGTCCTAAGCGGACTGCAATTGTTTCGGAGACGCAACATGAATCAACAGAAAAGGAAAATGAGGTTTCAGCAAGAAATGCCTTGCCCGATTTGAGGCAGCAACAGTACCCAGACTCTCCGTAAGCTCTGTAAGGTTAAACGTTGTTCAACTCTCCTCTTGAGCCGCTCAGAATCGGGCAGGAAACAGCACTCTTCTGGGCAAACGAGGATTCGGCACGCGCAATACATAACTAAACCAGCGCAGCTCTTGGTGCTGCACACATTCTTCGATTGAAGTCCCTGTTTCACAGCCGAACATTCGTTATCTAATTGCCTGGTTGAGGAATCGGCTGTATCAGCCTACACAGCCTATAATTCCGATGAAACGGCTGTCGAAGACCTGAAGAAGTGGCAGTTTGGCTGCTCTCACAGGCCAAGGCCTACATTCACACAACAAAACAGCCCACACTGTAGCCTGATATACATGTTCCTTAAGATTCAGGGATGTCATAGGTGCATTAACCTCACCTGTCACACTAGAAGATTCCTAAAAAGGTCCGCAATCTCAAGTGCCTCCCTTTGAATTGTAAATGGTGTGTTCAGTGGCTGCATTACCAGAAGCATGATCATAGACTTTGTGGGTGCAAAGGGCACGCCAAAGGACGGGATGACTCCTGATCAGTTCATCCTAGGCCTTCTCTTCCTCAAATACAAGAACGATGTCATCTTCATATTCCAGATCGATAAGGCTTTCCTCAGAAACTATTTGAACACTAGGGCTTTGAAGACCCTACAGCGTTTGTCTCCTTACTTCGTCAATCACACAATCGAACAGAAAGGGAGAGAGTGGACATACTTATCGGACACCACTTTGTGTACGGAAGCTGAGAGATCCCCGTATGCTCTCACATGCCTGAAAGTCCGAGGAAACGAAGAACACATGTTGACAAACTTCTGGGACATCAATAGCTGAGCGAGCGTGTTAAGGAGAACGGCTCGATCAACTGAGTCAAATGCGCATTGGAGGTCCAGGAAAACCAAAATTGTGGTTCGTTTATACGTATGGCGTTGTTCTAGCACCTGACGGAGTGCGAATATTTGGTCAACGCAATCCTACCAGGCCGGAACCCAGCTTGCTTCTATCGAGTCGATGCCTCACGGGTAACCATAAGGCGACGGAGGATAAGTTAAGTCAAGAGTCTTGTTACAACTGGAGACAAGTTGATCTTCCTGTGATCACCACACTCACTACAACCGCTTTTCGAAAATGGGCAATATCACCAATCCATCCTAATTGTCTGGCGCAATCTTTTCCCAGATGAAGACAAAAAGAGTAGAGTAGGGGCGAGATGGCTCAGTGGTTAGAACGCGAATTTACTGACCGGGAGGTTCGTGGTCCGAAACCGACCTCGACTTCTCCTGACTAGGCTTGGGCATCCTGGCAGTATCCCAACTATCGTGCTTCCTTCGGGTGGTATGGCAGCTAGGCACAGAAAGGGTGTTACAGCTGAACGTTTTCGTTTTGTTTTCGAGAGAACACCAACAGACGGAGGACTTCAAACCTATCCTCGAACAATGCGCGTGGGAGGTCACCTGGACCAGCAGCTCGGTTCTGATAAGCTCATTTAACTTCCAGATCTGCCAAGCCCTCAGTTGCTAACCCAGTTTTCCGCCCCTTATGCGTTCCTGGGAAGCGAACAAACGACTCCGGACCAGTTCAGAGTCACAATCCAGATAAATGCTCAAAAACGATCGGCAGCCATTTATTGATCCGCGCCATCGGTAAATGATAGAGATGAGATTAATCTGGGTGCGTGCCTGGCATATTGGAGGAAACAATGTGGCCAGATGACTTCGCTTATTTTGGATTTTAATACCGCATAAAAGTGGCCTGCGGTCAGTACACAGCCGAGGCAGTCGTTCACCTTGTCCGCATGTACCGAGTCCAATCCAAATCGAAACCCAGTCGAGTCTCAGATGTGCTGAGTCTGCCCATTTGTGTATTGAAATCTCAGGCAACCACAAGGATGCCACGGCTCTTAGCCCTTGCAACACTCAAGGTGCCATTAAAGTTGTCTTTGTGGTCAGAGGTAGAGTCGGTCGGGGCGTAGGACAACATACCCTTCCGACCTTGAGATTCCTTCAGGAGTGTTGTCAGACGAACTGCGCAGAGGCGACTATCAACTGATATCCAGTGAAGCAAGGATCCTTCAGCCTAGTCATTTAAACGACACCACCCACTGCCCAGCGGCCTTTGGATCACCAGAGATACACAGCCCGAAGCGAGTGGAGAGTGATGAGAGTGTTAGCTCAATGAATGTGCTTACATATTGAATTTTTTCGACAAGTGGCACGCATCAGTGTCAAGCGAGTCATGTGGGAACAAGAGCAGCGTGTTGTCCCGCTTGCTTCAGAGTATGCATATTGAAAGGAGCCGGCCGGTCGTGCTTGAATACTGATTTCGAGATGCCTGGGTCTATCAGCGCAAGCTGACCAGTGGATCCTGCGGACAAGACCGACGCAAAAACGACGGGGTCGTCAATCCTAACGGGTGGGCCTGAAATAAGGGTGTTTAACGGGTTATGGGGGAAAAGCGTGTGGACGTAGTAGCCTGTTTTGCATACCTACCCTGCTGTATACAGCAAGTGAGGCCACCCAGCTGATGGTAGGACGCAACGGCCGATGTGACATGAGAGTATTTTTAGTTGTAGGAATCGTTTATGTACGTGGGCTTGGAGTACTGCCCTGGAGCCTAAACCCAGACAGGAGTACGAATAAGGTCCTCAACCAAAGCCTGTCTCAAATACCTGACTGTAATACAGCGGCGTTTGGTGGGAAATGTTAGCGTAGTTTTTTTAAAGAACAAGTTGCCACACATGTTCCCACCCCGAAACCGAAGGACAAGAAGACTGTGTTGGTCAAACACCTAACCGCTAAGCAACCCGGTAGGAAATACTCTGCGAGTGTCTCACGGACACCCCGCAGCATAGCTCCATAGGTCACAGAGGCACACAAACCATCACATCACAGTGAGGTCCAGTCTCTTCGTGACAGCTGATCGCTATGCGTTTTAGCTACGTGTACGGTTTCATGTGATCCAACGACACGACGTGACAAACTAAGTTCTTTTGTGCTGGTGTTCGCAATGCACAGACCACGAGCTGCGCACAACTGAATAAATCGGTCACCATTCTGGTTTGGTGGCGGTAACGCAAAATTTACCATGTAACTGGTGCTCCTTTTCATCCAATCTGTTGCCGGATCGAACTGCAACACCTGTGCCATTTGCCTGTCATAAAAGATTGGAAATTAGGCGGTAGGACTTATCTTTTTCGGCTTCCACACTGCTGTTTGGCGAGGCATACACAGTGATCGAGAACAAGTAGCTTATTTTGCCAGTTTTGAAGGATACAGCGTACAACCTGCTGTTCACATAAATGCAGTCTAAAAGTCTGCGGCCTTGTATCGTTTTAAATCGTTCAGCTGTAACACGCTTTCAGTGCCTAGCTGCCATGCCACCCGAAGGAAACACGAGGGCTGGGATACTGCCAGGTTGCCCAAGCCTAGACAGAAGTCGAGATGCGGAGGGCGGTTCGAACCACGGACCTTCAGGTTGGTAAATTCGGGCTCTAACCACTGAGCTGTCTCGGCCTTGAGGATCAAGGGAAAGAGCACTAGGACAAAAGATATAATCCGACTGCTCAGACCGATGATGGGGGTTTGTGCGAGGTACCCCACATTACAGAGATGTAGACTAAAGGGAAAGGGAGGACCAACGGTCAGAGACTCCCTGTAAATGACGGCGAAATGCGACACAAGATGATATGTGAAATAAGGCAAACCACAAGGTAAACTGATGGACGTTAACTCGGTTTTTGAATAGTTCGAGGATATATGAGTTAGGGTAAAGAGAATGGCAGAGAGCTACAAAGATGATGACAGTTCTACAACGCGTACTAATAACCTGTTATGGGTGAGTGGATGAACCGAGAATTGTCACCCGACTAGAAGGGGGCAGAAGAAACAAGCCGTGATGAAGGTTGACCGTGGTAGTACCGGTAAAACAAAGCAAAAGATGATGCGTTCCGACGGTGAGTGAGTGTCTTCAGGTTATCACTCAGCGAAAGATTATCGATGGAGTGTACATAAGACTTTGAGAAAGCTTGGTGGGTAAGGAGCAAGCTGACTAACCGGAAGGTCCGTGGTTCGAATCCAATTCCGGCATCTTGACTGCACATTTCTAGACTTGGGCAACCTGGAAGTATCTCAGTCCGCGTGCTACCTTCGAGTGGTATGGCAGCTAGGCACCGGAAGGCTGTTACCGCCGAACGATTGTTTATTATTATTATTATTATTATTATTATTATTATTATTATTATTATTATTATTGTTTACAATATTATGTTGAGTGGAATCGAGAAGGAATAAGTGAGAAGCCCCACCCCAAAAATGCCAACAGTACCCTAGGGTAGGGCGAATTTGTAATTCATGGAGTAAGAAGGTGGCACGGTGTAGAGTAGTTGTGTGCTAAACGCCCGCGTCGCGAGGAAACTGGCATGGATTTATGGAGGGGCATGGTTACATGGAGGAACGTTACTGAATTCGACAAATCCTAGTGTAAGGAGGTAAGCCCTTCGCCGCGGAGTTGTTTATTAGCAAACACCAACTGAACGATTACAAACTATTGGACAAGAAAGTAAACATCTCATATGCACCTTATCTTTGAAAACGTCTTCTTCAACTTTCGTGGATATTCACTGACTATCATGCAATTGTAAACGAACGCTGCAAAGCATTTCCGCAGGTTCCGTAATAAACCTCATGGGGGTGCACCTTCCATTAGACGCAAGGCGGAGTTACAAGAAAACCACATACTACTCGCGTGCCTCGTCAGTAGTATTCGCCGTTACACTAGTGGATATTGTGTCAAATCGTCGCATACTCGGAGTGAAGCGGAACCCTGGGAGTAGGGTGAAGGGGAGTGCAAAGGTATGGATAGAAGAGGTGACGGCAGACTAAAGATCGTTGACCTAATGGAGGAACAGTGGGGATCAACCTAAAGCTGCCACCTTGACGTAGTGGTCGGGCTTGGGTGCTGCAATGATCCCGCGGGCTACACTAGCGGGAACTTCCTTCCACAATGTGTAACCACATCAAGAAGGCCAAACAGGAGCAGTCAGACCAAGAGCAGCGAAACCCCGTTCTTTGATGAATCGAGCTACGAGGCGGTCTGTGGGTAAATTCGTCTGCGATAGGATAGCGAAAGCAGTAGTGTTTCCTCCAGCAGACCAGCAATGTCCATATTTACAAAAGCAGCGATGCTGCCTTCCGAGGAAGGACGGGTTGACCGTGACCGCCGGCGCATTACTCAATAGGGTGGAAATACTTTAAAAATCAAAGAATCCGATGCTGCTCAAAAGTCACCTTCTGTACGCAGCCGCGTTAAGATTCAGACGGTAATGCCCTACTTCTTGTGACCTCGAGTTAGATCAGTCCTCTACAGTCGAGCAGGTTAGACTATCGTCATCGGCTCTGGACAGGGTCCTCAAAGAAAGCCCTACAACCCGCTACCTAGTGAGGCAGACTTTCGAATCAAAGGCTAGGGACAGGGCCCCAGAACAAAACCCTACATCATCCCACTGCCTTGTGGGTCAGATGTTTGACTCATAGGTTTAAGGTGGGGCACCTCTGCAACCCCTTCCTACCATACAAACAAACGTCGCTGGGTTGTTTGTCAGTTGTCTGACTGATGTGCCTTATTCACCCTGCTGCCCATTAACAATGAACAAACCAACACCTTGCTAAATCGACGAGATTCTTTCGGCTTTCAACGTCCGCACTGTATGTCGAATTGATGAACAGTCCATGTTTGCCCACACCTTATACTCCCTTAAAATGGACGTAAGCTGTGTCTCGGGAAAAAAACATACGGGTACCAAGCGCGCTCATTGGTCTTAAAACGAAAAGGACGAAACCAGCCCCTTCACATTTCAGTCCCCCTGTGATTGATGATCCATAAGCGATGACTCGTGAAATATACAGTGGGAGTGGCACTCAGCCCAAAGCTTAACGCGTTTTGCTGGATTGAACTTCAGGGAAGTCACCTCTGCGCCCTTTGACTGTCCAGCTCGGTGTTGCTCGATATGAAAAACCGTGTCAGCATATGCCTCAACGGACTACAGTTCTTGCGCTGGATAATTACTATCGGGGCTAATCAGGGCTTACTTGTCAAGCAAGAAGCAATGAATCCGTGATCCGTGATGACGGTACGAATGTCCAGGTCGGTCGTTTGAGCTACTGAGAACCACATCTGGGCGATCAACTCGGAGCCGATGCTGGTCGTACAGATTCCTCTAGTTGCGTGCTGACCATCAACTGTTTCCGGTGAGTACGAATTCTCAACAAAAAACGCTCGCATCCTGTAACCTGGCGGCCAACAAGTGCAAACCAACCGTGGAACCAATTGGATCACGTGGCCATCAGCTATCGATGGATGGCCACGATTCAAGATGCCCCGTTAGGCAACCTACAACCCGATATATGAATGGCCATTTCAAAACCAGTTTGTTTGTATTTGCTGTTTTATAAGTAGTTTCCACCTTAAGATAAATATCCCTTACTTTCTGTGCAACATATGAGCATGCCAACCTAGGGACTAAGCAATGAGTGAAGATATCTGGCAATGTACGGCAAAGAACCAACAACGAAGGAATCCCTTAAGTGTGAGAGCTTTATTTGAAGGTATAAACTATGCGGATCAATGGACTCCGGGCCAAAAGATCAGACTTTTGACAGGGATGCCGCTCACAATGAAGCATTTCTACCCAGTAGCAATGCAGAAAGACGCCAAACAAAAATGCTGGAAAAACTGTTGGGAATCGGTCTCATTGTACTACCAGGACACAGTGATCAACGAAACTATTTTATGAACGCACAGGCTATTCGAGAGGTCAACCACCACGGCACGCACGACATAAAAAATGTCTTTTAACCGCTATAGTTCCTCCGTACTCAGTCACATTTGCCCATTCGAAAAACCCTGAACCTACCCTCGCAGCATCGAACATATCATCCAGCATCTCCAACTTGAAATTGTACTTGGTTTCCAGATTAGAAAGAAGGTCCTTCGCGTTCTTGCACTGTGCGACTTCCTTCATTGTTTCGGGGCTGAAAATCGCCTTCACTGGTTCAAGTTTGATTTCCATTTCGTTAATGCTTTCAAGGACCTTTTCGCGTCTCTCGGAATAATCTGTGGGGGTTATCAGACCAATATCACTACCTTCGGGGACCTCTTCGTCATATATTACTTTGTAAGTATCCGCAGCGTAGTCGACCATAGAGGTACCCAACAGGACTTCCAACTTGGTTTTTAACAAACTGGTTTCGTCATATATCTAGGAGAGTAAACTCTCAAAAAATACCACCACTCACATTTTTCACACAGATATATTCCAACAGTGGTAGTATAAGATGCTTGTCCAAGAAGTTACTGATTCTATGAGTTAAATCAAACTCTGCCATCCTCGGGCCAATGGAAAAACACGGGAGCGTAAAATAGCAAACGTGGCGCCTTTTTAGGGTATTCAGTTCATGGGGGTCACTGGCTTACTGAGAGTCACAGATTCACGGATTGATACGCAGGATCGAGGCTTTTGCCCAAGTTTCCCGGGTCGGTTGTGTTCTTGTCGATCAGCGGATGTCGTAAACCTGAAAGGAACAAGCGAAAAAAGGGTGTAGCACTGCTCTTTACGTTCTCAGCGCAGGGCAGTAATTTTGCCAGCACGAGGACTCGCATAGAAAAGTGTCTAACAGTGCTTTGAAATGGGTTCTAGAAGGAGCGTGGACAGCTGTCGGAGGAAGGTTATTCCACGCAGCCACTACACGAAATGAGAAAAAATTTTGCCTCATAGAAGTGTTCGCTCTGAGCTTGAAAATCTTCATACCATGTCCCCGCCGTGTGTTTGCTGGCTCAACGGTGAAAAACCTGTTGGCCAAACCTTGTTCAAAC
>SJOL01008888.1:362389-438294 GCA_004794785.1 Opisthorchis felineus | reverse complement strand
TCAGAATGCGTTCCATCACCTTGCATGGCACGCTAGTGAGGCTTATGGGCCTGTAGTTGCCAGGCGATAGTCGGTCACCAGTTTTGTAGATTGGTGTGACTATCGCTTCCCTCCAGGAAGAGGGAAGGTGGCCTTCGTCAAGCGACTGACGAAACACCAGATAGAAATTATTTGCCAGAGTGCACGACGTTTCCTTCAGGATCCTTGGGTGGACTTCATCTGGCCCCAATGCGCAGAACGGGTTGATCTTGTGCAAGAGTTGACCAACGTCCTCCACCGTGAAGACCAAATCGGTTAGAGGCCATTCCTAGTTACGCCTTGACAAGATTGGGTGTGACGTGAACGATGGGACTGAATATAGGCCTGCATAGTGTTCTCTGTAGACCTCAGATACCACTACTGGGTCACTCGTGGGTGTCCCGTTCCTGTCCCTCAGGGAGAACGCAGATGGCCTGTTTCTGCGGCGATATCTCATGTATTTAAACAGCACATTTCTGTTTTTCCGGGCGAGATCCAGAATTCTGGCTTGTTTTCGTATGTTCCATTGGCGGATTTCTGATTTACAGCGGTTCCGCATTTTACGAAATGCCAGTTCGTCTTCTATGTCTCCTGTAGTCAACTTTTTGGAAAACAGTTGAGATCTATTTTCCAGTAGACGCCGAATTCTTTTCGGTAGCTTGCGGTTCATCTGGCTGCGTGCTGGTTTTCTGGGGACGAACATCGCGTCAGCATCGTGAACTTTCTGGAGTCCCAAAGGGCAGTAGCGTCTCCGTGACCGAGGTTGACCGTCGGGAATATCGGTTCAAAAGTAGTGTCAAATAGCCGATCTTCTTACGGCCTTCACTCACACTTTGGAGACTGGAATCCGCAGTTTTATTCAGGAGATTCTTTGATAGAGGTCAGCAGATAGACGGTTGGAGCTCCTGGTGGACATGCATGGTCTGGTCATGGATTACAGTTTCAGTACCATTCACGGATTCGCGAACTCCCGGATTCACGGATTGATTAAAAGCATCAAGGCTTTCCCCGAGCTTCTGGCTCAGGTTTGTACTTGTCGTTCAGTGGCTTTCCTTCACCCGGAAGGCACAGGCGAAAAAGGGGTGTAGCACTACTCTTTAACTTCTCAGCGCAAGGACGTAAGATTGCCAACGCAAGGACTGACAATAAAAGGCGTCTAAAAGTGCTTTAAACTAGATACTCTTCTTACCATGTCCCCGCTGTGTATTAGTTGGGTAAATGGTTTGGTGGAACCTTGTTCAAAGCATAAGTAAATATCAGGTCTCCTCGAAGGCGACGACACTCCAGGGGAAAGAGGTGAAGCACCACGAGACGCGTTCAATAATCAGAGGATTTAAGGCCGGCTATCATTGTCGTAGCACCTCGTTGGATACGCTCAATGGGGGTTATATATTTCTTTTGTTATGACTATAAAACTCGGTTGACATTTTCAAAAAGTAGTCTGAAGTAGGCCCGATAAAGTGTCTGGAGTAAAACGGGGGGTGCACTGAATTATCCAGAGGACGACGACTGCCTTCTGAGCCGATATTTCATGGTGTAGTGAGAAGGACAAACTTGAAGAGCCGCAGACACCTAAATCATTTTTCGTATCTATACTCGTAATGTCTTCTGTTTCATTCTCACCAAGGACAATAAACGCGTTCACTGAGTCTCCTCCGAACGACATATGGACGCGCTTTTCGTCATTCAGAAGAAGGTGCCATTCCAAAGTCCGCTGCTTTGCGTCGTCTGCATACATTTGGAGGGCAATGGCGTCGGCTTTCAAGTCGTCTGCAAAAAATGGACGTGAACTTGAAAAAACATCAGGAAGGTCGTTGACGTAGATCAGAAACGGAAGAGGTCCCAAAACGTAGCCTTGAGAATCTCCAATGGAGACCTGTGACGAAGCACAGTGAACCAAGCCTACTTTCGCTTGGAATGTTCTCTCTGATGGGAAAGCCTTGACCCTTGAATAATAGGACTGAAGCTTGTAGAGCAGCGGAACTTGTGGGACTCGATCGAATGCTTTTGAGAAGTAAAAAATATAGCATCCGAAACGAAGCTTTCTTTTTTTGCTTGGGTTAAGCTGTGCACAAATACGCGCATTTAAAACGGTTTGGGAGGAATCCGCGTTGCATTGAGGATATCAAGTTCTTGGTAGTGAGGTGACCTAAGATGGCCCACTTCATAACGCGCTCCATCACCTTGCATGGCGTGTCAATGAGGTCAATAGGCCTGTAGCTGCCGGGCAACAGGCGGTAGCGAGTTTTGTATACTGGCGTGAAAATCGCATCTTTCCTAGCAGAGGGGATTTTGCCTTCGCCGATGGACTAACGAAACACCAGGGAGAAATGCTTTGCCAGTGTGAGCAGCGTTTCACTCTAGATCCCTAAATGGACGTCGTCTGGCCCCAGCGCGCTGAAGGGGTTTGTGTTGTGCAAGAGTTGACGAGTGTCCCTCTCCGTGAAGACTTAGTTGTTCAGAGGCCTTGAAAGGATTGGATGTGACGAGGATGCTCAGGCAGAATATGGACCTGTACATTGTTTTCTGTAGGCTTCAGATAGAACTATTGGGCCGCTCGTGGGTTCCACATTTCTGTCCCTCAAGGACAAGGTTCATTTCTTCGGCGGTCTCATTTACTTAAATGGTACATTTTCGCTTAGCCGGGTAAGGTCTAGTATCGCGGAGGACTTTTGATTTACAGCGGTTACGCGTTCTACAAAATACCACTTTATCCTCTGTTTCACCTGTAGTTATCTTTTTAAAGAATAGCCGGGACCTCGTTTCTAGAAAACACCGAATCCTTTTTGGTGTTTTTTGATCCGTTTAACTGCGCACTGGTTTCTTCGAGGCGAACATGCCAGCCTGGTGAATTTTCTGGATAATGGTCCTGTATACCTCCTACACTGAAGCTAGCCCCACTTTAAGTTGGTCAAGAAGGATTCGCATTTCTGAGAAGTCTGCACAGCAGATGTTTTGGATCCACTTCTGAGGTTCTGGGTTCCTGGCCCAGTAACAGATGAAATCAAAGATTGGCACACACTGGTTGCCTTAATTGACACTTGATCTACGGAGTGTCCTTCGCCGGTGATAACCAAATCCAGTGGAGATTGCAGTTGGCCTGCGCGGTATCTGGCGAGTGCGGTAACATGTTGAGTCCAAGCTGTGTTAAACTACTTTGGTCAGCGGCGATGGAAAATGTCCACTAGACCCGATCCGCTGGAACCCCATCCAGATCTTTCGAGCGTTATGATCGCCTACCAACAGGCAACGTGTGAAGTGGTAGCTGTAGGGGAGTTGCTCGAGAGCTTGTACTAGGAACTGGTCATCTTCCAGTGGATCTGAGATACATCGGTAGACCACGGCGAGAGGAAGAGAATCGGTCCCACGCAGCGGGAGTTGAATCCACAGTGTCTCACAAAAGGTGCAGCAGTGGCATCACAGAGGACAATGTGTATAGGCAGGGTCGCATGTAACTATGCAGCAACCCCACCTGCCCTCCGGCGTTTCGAGTCTGCTGGGAAATTGGAGTAGTCAAAGACATGATAATGAAAATGTTTATTCCCAACTTGTGGGTGGCATGCCGTCAGGCAGGAGCATAATGTTACAATTAGAATAAAAACATGACTGGCGGGGATTGTGGGTACAGGGGGTTTTGGCAAGAGGGACAGCGTCATAGGCGGTGGGCATTATCCGATGTAGGCGTGGTCACCACTAAACCGGCACGGGCAGGGAAGCACAGTTACTACTGGTTTTTTGAGAAGATAACGAGTAAGTTTGAATCGCTAGGATATGAAGGTTGCGGGCAAAAAACAAAGCGAGGGAGGGCAAAACAAGGGGCTCCCTGCCTGACACATGACAAGAAAAGTGTAAACGGTGGAAAATGAGGAACCAAAACATCAGATCTGGTGAAGCAGTAGAGTTGGCATCATCCAGCCGGCCAACTCAAACTTAAACATAAAACCACTGCTGAGACCTGGTGGCCTTGGACTGTTGGGCTTATGGCCAGGGTCACAAAAAGCGTAAGTGGGGATGATGAAGTGGAGGGATTAGCAATGCGGATAAATGGTAGCAGGAATCTCAGACTCATGGTGTACAAGGAAACTGTAGAGACTCACTGGTGTCGCTGTTTTAGTGAAGTTGGTTATAAAAGTTCCTTGGGAGAGTGAGTTGGTGACAACACACAAGCCGGAACGCGAACTGTACAGAAAATTACTGAAGTTGTGGGGAGCACAAACTGAAGGTCCACCGAAATGGTTAAATACGAACGAAGGGTTCAGCAGATTGGAATGAACGGGTCTTGGAGGCGGTTGGGGCCAGGTGAAGAGCTTGTTCGTATTTGCAGCTAATGAAACGAGTGGGCGAGAGGGTACGGTCGAGAGTAGGAAGGGAGTAGTTGCGGGTGTGCTATCAAACTGGGTATGGCAGTGTCGTGCCATCATTGGTCTGGCATACTTCGGTTTTTGGGCAGTCCCGTAACGGACGTCATATTTAAGGTCATTGGGCTGAGATATGCGATTCTTTGAGCGGCGGGATTCTTTTCAAGCTGGCCACGGAAACAAAGGTAGAACGAAGCCGATATAAGATCGCAAGTTTTTGGTCCGTTTTGGGATCCTGAGGATGTAGACCATAGGCCAGGTGAAGTGGATAACAGCCAACCAGGTCGTCCATAACTGATATTGTCGAAGTTCAAGGCTTGGGAAGATGAGGGAATGGGATGAGATTAGTAAAGCATGGTGAGTTTGAGGAGACATCAGATGGGATAATGTGCATTAATATACATAGAAAGAAAAACTTGACGTCTACGGCGATTAGGGTGGTGACAGCAAGTGACTAAATGAGATAGGATGGGGATGGATTTGTACTTATTAGACTAGCGACCAAGGTTTGGGTTTGCTAACATATGATAACAAAGTTCAAAGGATCTAGTGCAAACCAATATACGCACGCAAAGTGGCGTTGTGGTTAAGGAAATAGAATGTATAAGGGCTGGTGGGAGTGAACTTCCGAGATAATGGACTAGTTAATCTGGTATTTATTACATGAGTTGGACAGTACCAGGAGAGAAATTAAGTGTAAGAGAAATAATCATCAGTCCCCGAAGCACTGCTATCAGCTTCAAGTTAACAAGTGGTGCACAGCGAATAAAAAGCCTTTCGGCACTAGTCTTGCATGCTGGTAGCGGAGGAGCCTCTGTATACATACATTTCTAATTGCAAACGTTTACTCCTGGGAGCAGTAGGTAGGTGCGTGTGTTTCGTTTGGTTGACTAAGTGAGCCTTGGTTCGGTACAACCCCAGTTACGACAAGGGCAGCTAAGCTAAGCACGTCGATGTAAGCCATGGGTATCACAGGGTCTCCAGGCTATTCCATCTGTTTCTTACGAACTTATTTTCTTAACAGACGGGAGTCAAGTTTTTTTCATTTTTTCATCGTATGTAGTTTATAGCTTTGTCAGTTAAATGACAACCGGGACGAGTCCAGCCCAGCAGCAACAAACATCTGGTGTGATCCAGGTTTCTGTAACTGGTGTTGTGGATGGTTGTTCGAGGGAAGCCGAGCGTTGAACATCGCGAACTTTGTTGAAGACTGAGACAGTTTGTGGACAAGCACTTCAACACCATCCCTCTTGCTTCCGGAGGTGGGAGCAGAAGTATGCTGCCAGAGTAGATAGCAGGTTTAATAGCTGCACGCCGGGTTTGATTCCAAAGCTTCGAAGGGGCCACTGCGTTATACTTGTCCACTTCCTGCCTTGGCACTTCCGAGAACATCTGCTCCCATGCAGGGGGTTTGCTCCCAAAGGGACCGGTTTGCGCGGGCAATTCGCCTTTGAAGGGCTCGGATTTTCTCCACGTGGTCAAAAAATTTCGACGGTCGCTGCTTGCTGCTCTTGCAATACCAGATTTTGAAAGTCTGGATTAGTTGTTGTTCGAGGATTAGGGGTGAGTATGCGTCTATTTGGTTTGTTGGGCGCGCATTTTGAACAGCATGGTGTTTCTCTGAGGCCCCGTCGGGTCGCTTGCGTGTTAGATGGTACCACCAGGGAGTGTTGCTTTTGGCGAAGTACCGGACAGCCTCGTTTTCGCAGAGGACTGCACCTTGAATCCAGCAAGCACCTTCCCGATTGGGCGAAGTTTATGTAGGTTGTTTGACAGCAGTCGCTTTCCTTTTGTTTTTGTGTCGATTCCTAAGTCGTCAGCAATTGGCGTGGCTAACTCGGTGTGCGTAGGATTTTTCGGTACTCCGTTGTCGGATTCGTAGCTTTGGCTACTGGGGCCATGAGTAACGATTGGGTCTACAATCGTACAGATCGATTTTGGTGGAGTGGAGCTGGAGGCTTGCAGTCTCACATTTTCAGCAATTTTGGGGTTCTCACAGCAACCTCCGACATCAAGACTGACGGATATGGCTGACCTGTCTGTGGAATTCGCTGCTTGTATCCGCCCAGCTGACCCAATCTAGCCTAAAACTTGTAAATTGGGTGTGCCGCTCACCCCTGCGCCTTTATCGTTCCCTCAGGAAATGAGTGACGAGGATTCCAAAAAACCCCGCAACTGATTCCACATATGTTGGACACTGTGTCCTTGCAAGGCATGCCTCGCTCCGAGCATCACTGTAGTTGGCTGTCAAGTGGTCTGCGACGGTTGCGTGGAAACTGCGATCTGGGGCCGCGGCTCGTTGCACTAGCGTGATTTTAGGAGCTCTAGAGTCCATAACTACCATCGGATTGGCCATAATTATGGTCATCTGATCTGTCACCAAGCGAAAGCTTGTTTTGCGCCTCACCTCTAGGGCCGCTGTGACTCGGTCTTCGCACCTATAGGGGGCACTCCTCGGATAAACGCTTCATTTTTGGGAAGGCCTTTTGAATACTGACAGCCTGTCCTAACATGCTCTGTACGGCAGTTGAGGAGAAAAGTGTGGCCAGAAGCCCAAAAGTTCGCTTGCTTCCGTTTCCGCGCAAACACTCTGCTTGAAAGGATTCGTAGTTGGGCTTTGCTAGGCACAAATGTACCAGTTTTGTTCGCACGTTTTTTTCTGGAGAACGACCCTCAAATGATTATCCCGGGCTCCCTCATGCGCCTGTTCACAGGAGACTCCTTGGTGGTCTTCACTAATGCATCGGGGAGCCGTGGCCATCAGTACGTAGAAAATATCCATCTTGTCCGTCAGTGACTCGATGCGGCTGTCAGTCCACCGCAACAGGTTATGCTAAATCCCGACTCTCGCCCTTTCATCATTTACCAAGCATTAGGTATACGGTTTGATACACGCCGTCCCGTAGTAACAATGAACAGCTCGGTTGCTGAACAGCGGTGTCTTGAAGAAAAGACACTGCTCCCTCGGCAGCACGTTGCCATTTGCCTAAGTAGGTGGAAATCAAACTCCCGAGAAGCAGACCGATTAATGTTGGGTTTCCGTGACAGGGAACGCTAAGGTTCCCACACATTTTTAAAGTTCGAATCCGAGATCTAGGCTTTGGAATGCTCTAAAAATGAAGTAGTAATGCAACAAACTATAACTGAGCGAGCGGGGTAATTCGATGTTATGTCGCTTCCGGAAAGGTATAATTGGTGCTGTGAAGAGGTTTTTAACCTTTTCAATGGAGCAACGTATGCTGAAAACCGGCTTCAACTCAGAGTGGCTCCGCTCACAGGGCGAATTCTTTGTTAGGAGAGAGCTGAGTGATTTCTGTTTTGTGAGACAACTTTTAATTTGGTAGGAGATGCGTGTCCTCCACCAAACTAAAATTTCACGGTCAGGTGTCGTAGAAACATTTTTTGGATTCTTGTCCATCCATAGGTCTTTACCCATTTTATACTAGGTAACTATTTATTTACGGTGGTCCCCTAATCAGCTGCGATCACAAAGGCAAACGGTTCTCCCATCTTCAGTAGGCTTAATATTGTCAGTGTCAGTCCCCAGTTCGTCGAGCACGTTTAGTCTTCATCTACATGATCGTCCCCGTTGACGTGCTGCCACTGTTTCACGCTTCTATCTAAACCACCAGCTCATATAGGTGGCTAAGATTGGCTGAGACCCTTGCAAAACGATCTAGATTCTTCCTACTACTCAAGAGTTCCCTCATCCTTATTGCCCCAATCAAATACTCCTCAACCTATACCGAAGTATCACATTATGGCACCACTCCCGTCTTCCTCCTCAGAGAGGTTGCTGGACCCCGAGTCCTCATTATCTATCTCCCCAATATGTCCAAAGAGGCGCCTCACAGCCAGAAGACCCAGCTCCCAACCCCCTCACCTTTCAAGGCCGGTAAACGTGGCGCTCCAAGTAACCTCAAATTGTTCAGTAGTACTAACTGACATCTCTGCCTCCTCAACCCAGCAACACTTCTCTCGCTGCTACCAGTAGGATCTCAGATCCTGAAAGACATGATACGTCTCAGAGCCCGTCTACACAAGATGGAAAATGAAATATCCTCGTTCCGAGCCGTACAGCCTATTGCAGGTCTCAAAAATCCTGACGCAACATGCAATCCAGCCAATCTAGAAAAAGCGTCAATTCTAGTTGACGCGATTGCCTCTGAGGTTTGTCAACGTACTGAATGCCATCATAAGGCCCTAATATTCAACGCACCTGATGGAATTCCGCTTGAACACACCAAAACTGCCATCTTGACTGCATGTGACATTCTTGACACCACGTGCACAGTTCGACGTCTCCGAAAGTTGAAACCATCTATGTGCTGCCCAATAATAATACAATTCCGGGATAAAAACGATGGCGTGTGTCTGATAACGTCCCAGGCTCTTCTCTCCTCTACCGAAAAATTCCGAACCACAAAAAATCAAAGCTGCTTGTACTCGAACACAAAGACAGCTTACCAAGAAGCTACTACCTAAATCCCATAATTCGGTCACTGGAAGCCATCAGATTGAACCCTCCACCGATTCTCACAGATTTTTAGGCTAACTATCATATCCCTCCTCCGGGATGCCAAGTGAACTCTGCCGGCCCCCTAAGTACCCCGACATCCCATATGATCAACAAAACGAGCAAACCCGGAAGGGTGCAGACAACTGACGAATCTATGAGTAAAACTCACGGACGTCTCATCATAAACCCTCGGCCACCTTGTCCCCCTGTAAACCCGTGTGCTGTCGCAGCTGAACCTGTTAGGCCATCAACCGTTAGTACCTACGTTGACGCTCCCATGGTGCCCTTGATCTTTTAGTGATCTGCGATTACTCACAGAACTGGACCCATACCAAAATATTCAGTAGCTTCTTGTTTCATAGCCTTAAAAGACACTGAGCCCTTCATCGCTTTTGCAAGTGGACATTTTGCTTTACCACCCACGAAATTTGCAAATGTCCCCATCAGCCCGGAGGACTCCCTACAGGTCCTGAAACGACTGATGCGGTACGTCTCCCAGCACGAACAATGACTGCACCAGTCATTGACTGCACTCGTTCTCGTCACAGACCTCCTGACCTGCTTTCTCTCCGCGTTCCACCTCTGGAAAAAACGCCTTCGGACTCGAGCATTTATTGTCGAGACTGCGATACATAGCGCACCCTCAACTGTACCTCCGAAAATCTGTCCCTTGTTCTTCACAAGAAAAATCGACTTTGTTCCGGCCTCCCCATAATTACATGACGAGCCCGTCAGGCCACACGTACCACGTGCTTGGTAAGATCTCGCATCCGCTAATGCCGGTGGCCGGCCCAGACCCTCATGTACTTCCACCATCCTGCTCACCCACTTCTGTCCCACCTGTAGACCATTTTCGAATGCCACCCATTTCCCACACCAACGAATCTCTCTACGCCATATCCCTCCCCAAACCTGCTGACGATGCAAATGACTTCACGAAACGAAACTCTCCTTCCAGCTGCACACCACTATTCCAGAGACATTCCCTACACCATAATGAACCTCATACTCTGCACAAACTGCATTTATGACTGCTTAGATGGTTTCCCACCTTGCAGATCTGGTAGCATGCGCGAGGGATGAAAACTTCTTGTGGTGGACGGGTAAGCCCTGCAGGGAAGGTCGCTTTGTTACGTTGCACCGTGGTGCATTCGTATACCCGCCACCCCTCCAGTAGTACGGGTGCATCGCCCATCGCCGATGGTTCTGAGCCTGGTCTTTGGATTCAGGAAATTAAAAAAGAGCACCGCTGTCTTCTGTTTGTTGCTGCTGGTGTTGGACTCGCCTGGGTTGAGTTCTTTATCTGGCAACGCCATAAACTACAGATGAGAAGAAAGAAAAAACTGGCCTTCCGTCTGTCAAAAAAACAATATACCTGGGATAGCCTGAAGATACTCTGCGAAGCCCATGGCTTACATGGACGTGCATAGCCGTATCTGCCATCGTCAGAATCGAGGCCACACCGCACCAAAACCCATTTCGTCAACCAAACAAAAAACACCTATCAGCTGCTCCCAGGCGTGGACACACATTATAAATATACAGAGACTCCAAACCCTCCACTACCAGCGTGCGAGGCTAGCGTCGAAAGTCTTTTTCGCCATGCACCACTTTTAGACTGAAGCTGATAGTAGTGCTTCGGGAACTAGTGGCCATTCCCGTCGCGTGCACCTACCCTCTTGGATTGTCCTAGTGTTGTCCAACTCACTATTAACCTACAGGAAATCTTGTCCATCATCGAAGAAGTTCCACCTCCGCCAGTCCGAGAGTGTTTGGTTTCCCTTACCACGCCGCCTCCCTCCCCATTTACATCGTACTGTCCTATGTCTCAGGTAGTATAATGGAATATATTGGAAATCTCAGCTTGACTTTGATGACTAGTCTACTGAGCGCAGATCCATCCTTATCTCGTCTCGTTTAGCCACTTGTCGTCAGCACCCTAACTGTAGCAAACGTTCAGTTTTTTTAAAGGATTATATCCAGTCTGATGACTCCTACAACTCTCCAGGCCTTATTGATCTCATCCCATCTCATCTTCTTCCCAAGCTTCGATCTGCGGTAATACGTGCTATATACGTCCTGTTTGGCCGTTATCCACTCCACCCGATCTGTGCATTACACATGAAAGGTATCCCTGACAGCACAAAAAACAAATACTACCTGCAATATTACATTGGTCTTGCTCTCCCTGCGAAATCCCCTGGAAACCCGCAACATCCCGCTGCTCACAGAACTGCATATCCTAGCCCAACTACCTCAATCACGACGTCTGTCACGGGGCTGTCCAGAAACTGAAGTATCTCGGTGCAGTACGGTACGGCACTGTCATACCCAGTTTGATATCATACCCGTAACTGTTCACTCTCCACTTATGACTGCGCCCACTCGTTCCCTTACCTACAACCACAATGCAAGGCATCATCTAGTCCCAGCCGCCCCCGGGAGGCGTTCATCCCAATATGCTGAACATTCCATCGGCTCGAAACATCTCGGTGTCTTTTACTTTGTACTCCTCACCAAGTCAGTCATTTTCCGTGCAGTTCGCGTTGCTTCTTGTGTGTTTGCGTGACCTCCTTCTCCCAAGGGACTTTTACACTCAAACCCGCTCCAGCAGCAACACTAATAAGTCTCTCCAGTTTCACTGCACACTGAGAGTCTGCGTCTCCTACTACCATTCATCCGTACTGCAAATTCCCCCACTTCACCATCCTGATTTAGGTTTTCCGTGACCCTGACCATACGCCCAACAGCCCAAGGCTACGAAGCCTCAGTGACGGTTTTAGGCTTCAGTTCAAATCGGCCGGTCAGCTCGTGGCAGTTCTGCTGCCTCTCCAGATCCGTTATTCTGGTTCCACATTTCCCGCAGTTTGAAGTTTTTTATCACGTACGATGCAAGAAGCTTCCTCCTATGCCCTCCCTCGTATTGTTTTTGCCCGCCCCTTTCAAATCTTAACGATAGAATCTTGTCTCATCTGATATGTTCCCCATAAGAAAGAATGAGCCCTCGAGATTTCGGTTCCCTACCCATGCCGCCTCAGGCGTGACCAAGTCTACTTCGGATAATGCCCACTGTTTATGTCGCCGTCCCTTATCCACGAAATTCCCGGTGCCCACAAACCCCACCAGTCATGCTCTTATTCTGACTGTAACTTTATGATCATGCCTGAAGGTACGCCACCCACTAGTTGGAAATAAATATTACTATTATATACACTTCTGGCGACACTCCTTCGGAGGTCTCTCGGGTGCAACTTGACATTGCTGATACTAACCCCTAGTACGTGTGTCAAAAATGGACTTTCCCCTTTGCAAACGTTTCAACCTATTGCTGGTATGATACGGTATGTGACTTACTTTATCTGGAAAAACGTCGTTTTCCTTTGAACGCATTGCATCAGAGATTCGTCAGCGCCTGGTATTTTGGTTTCAGATCCAATTTCACAAAGCGGCTGACTGGATTCCGCCCGAGTACACAGTTCGACAACTCTGTAGGAAAATATCATCTATTTACTGCCTGATATCACTGCACTTTGGTGACGGACTTGGGAATAGCCGGCTCCCGGCATCAAAAGCCAGTCTCACTTGGCTGCAAAGACAAAGTGCTTATGACTTCCTGTTCTTAACCACAAGGCAAGCTGTTCAACATGAAGAAACCTCCTTGCACCCTGCTGCATATTCATGCTAGGTGTCTATAAAAGGTAATTCCACCGTTGTCCCGTACAAGCACCCTTCCATCCAGGTGCAACAACTGGGGCATCTTTGGCTCAAACTCTTACGCTAGCCCTGTCGGGAACCAAGAAATGTGTGTTGTCAGTTCTGTCCCCGTTGGCCTCCAGCTGCTCTTACCAATGCTGAAGGTAACACAGCTTCTTCAAATTCTCAATACTATCGCACTGATTCTTGTCTAAACTACCCACATTTCAGCACCGGTACGTGCTCCAGTGCGAACGAGTGGACCCGAAAACAGAACTATGCCGGTCTCCAATTATAAGCAAGAGGAGCTAGTTGAATCGAATGACTCAAAAAATATTATGAGAACAGAATCCCGCGAGCAATCGCAGCACCGCATCTTGAGTGACCTAGGTTTCGATTTTGTGGAGTGATGGGATATGTTGACTCGAGCAAGGACCTACGCAACTTAGCTAAACAATAGCAATAGGTTCATTTCCCAATTTTTAGGGAACATGCCAAATGAGGCATGATCGGGCCGATAACGAATGAGCGCGGCGGGCAACTATACAACGGGGAGGGATGTACAACCAAGGAGACACGCTCATCACGTGATAAGTCATCGTCGTTGTAGAAACCAAAAAAACTGGAGCGATGTGAGCGACTAGTTAAATAATGAAGCCGGTTGACTTGAAAGAAAACTGAAAAAAACGCTGCCGGCGCCGGTCCTTAGACCCACTGCAAATTTCTCTGAAACCGTAGTTTGAACGAAGAAAACTCCAACAAAAAGTTTTGGTATTTGATGGTATTTATTCGAACCATTGAAACCTCCGCCATGCGAGCGCCGTTTTGTTGGAAGCTGTTTAAACTTACTCATGCTCCACTATGGGCGCGGGATTCATATTTTATTGGCTGCCAGTGACTAAGCATGGTGTCTTCGTGATGACGGTTGGAAATTTTGTGAACAAATTGGTTTGTTCACGTGTTCTCTTCTGCACTGCATTTGGAAACTATTTTGGATTACGTAAAAAATAATTACGACCTCTTCGTCCGCAAAAACTCAGAATAGGGTGGCTATTCACGGCCTGTATAGGAAGAAAGTTTCCTGTCTTTGCGGCGGGCGTCCCGAGAGACAAAGCCAAGGAATTCATCACAGCTAGCAGTTTTTTACAGCGGTCAGCGCATGCTGTATTGGGTGCGTGGCGAGGTTTTATCTCCACCGGTATAGTGAGTCTTGGAAAGTGCCATTGAAAAAATCAGTGGGTTTCTGGACAGAACGAGCAGACACTACAATGGGGTGGCCAATGCTTTGAAGTTCTGGCACAAGTTCAACGGAGTGGGACTGTCTTGTGGGCGCATGTAACACGTTCGTCCGGGAGATAGTAGGGACATGTTGTACTGCGGGCAAGCCACGACGTCGTACTTGGGTTTGTGGACAGCCTCGTACATGAACATCTTGGGTGAGACAGTTGGGGTTGTCATGGTAATTAGGATTGGCCAGGAAATCAGGACAAATTAAAACCAGCATGGATCAAGGATGTTCTTGGGTCCATCAATGGCGCGGCGTGGTTCATTGCTGCCATCCAAACGAGGCAAGAAAAACAGCCATGTCTACATTGGGGGCCCAAAATAGACAAGATTGTCAAAAAGGTTTGCTGGGGGCACTACGGTAGACTGCGGCCTGACATGGTAGGCAGCCAAGAGAGGTCTAATTTTCAACTACTGCAGTGAAGCGACACTGCCCGATTTCAAAAGACGGTAATCGACATTCAGGCGGAGATAGTAGGTATATGGTCGGTACGAACAGGTGTGGACGTAAGTGGATATGAGGGACGTGCATTAGCTAAATTGTGCGCAACTAATGTTTTCGGAGCGTGCAGGGACCATAAATTAGACAAAACCGTAATGCACCTAGTGTTGTTGCTTTTTTGGACGATGAGGTGCTCTCTGAATGGCGCAGTTACAGTCTAAAGATGACCATAGAGACCTTGCAGAACTAACTGCGTCGGAGGAGCCATACCGCGCGTAGTTGGTGTGTTTTTGTTAGCAGCTTTTGTTTTACTATAAATGTTGCTTTGGATTCACAGGAGGATTGCCGGGGTATATGCTACAACCAGGGCAAACTTAAGCCAGCGGAACGGGTGTTCGGTGAAAGTTGCATCCATCTTAGATTTCTCTTTTCCCCATGGCAGAAGGCGGATCGTGAGACGCAGTATAGGGTAGAGAACGCCCTTGGGGGAGGGCATGCGGTTGAAGTTAGGGCTGTCAACCATGAAATCCCTCACATCGACGGGGAGAGAAGGAGGAGGTGTCCGGAAAGAGGTGATGAATGTTTAGGGCTGGGTACTGACCGAAAAGGCCAATCAGGTAGGACAACTGTGGATGGGCAGGCAGGTCATATTGAGATGATGGATTATGGAGAGTCAGGGTCCACCGACCACGTAGAGGACAAAGGCGGGAATGGTGGCATTTTGTTGATGTATGTTATTTGAATGTGGGTTGGGGGATATTCCTGGGCAGTAAGATATAGTAGTCCTTGCAGTCCCCAGCTAGATAATCATCATAATCAGTCACAGTTAGATCATATCAGGAGTGGTTGTCTTAATAACTCATCTACTCGGATATTGTAGGCAGGTTTGTAGCTAGGATTGGCAACATCGATTACAGTTATGTGTATGACGGGCAGTCGCTGGCCATCGGATTAAGTTACCGTGCATAGTTGAGTCCCCGTATTCATCTATCCGCATAAATGCTGGTGTTTACCATAAGTGGCAAAGGTAAGCGACAGCGCGTTCAGTCAAGCGTATGACGGCCGTCGTTGGCCATTGGATTAGGTTACCGTGCAATTTTGAAGTCTCATAATCAGCGTCGCACATGGACATGGGCCTAGCAGTTATGATAAGTAACCAGGGTAGTCAACAGCGCGTGTGGTTACCATAATGACTTGCAATGGTTGGCCTTATTTTCCGTCGAAATGGGTGGGCTTCATGACGTATTACAACCAACGAGCGTGAATATTCCCAATAGGAAAGATATCCTTGTGCTGGTAATTCACGTGCACATATCTTATAGCGCTGCATTATCTACTGGCCAGTTGTGCATATCCGAAAATAGGGATCATCAACAGAGGTGTATACTTGCACCAAAACTACACAATGCATCAAATGCTCTTCCATTATTATACTGAACGGGGGGAGACCCTTCCGAAAAACGGTGTTGTGCCGAAGTTCGTCGAAAAAACTCGCCCAATTTGTTAAATTTGCCAGGTTTCACGTATGCAACTTCTAGTCAACTATTTTCCTGAGTGGAATTTGGACTGGATGTTCTGTAGATGTTTTCTTCGTAAAAACACTGTGGAATCCCAAACTATGCTAAAGTTTGATTTCGGGCTTCATCTCGCTGACCGGTAACGAAATGCGAATCGGTGGTGGTCGATGACCTTGAATTTTTGCTCACTTAAACAAGATGCTATGAACAAAGTATCACCGAAGCTTGTAAACGGATGAGACTAACTTATCGTAAAATTCGAAAATCCCATAATTTTGGCTAAAGTAATTTCGGCTTGTCTCTAGTGAGCGGCCTTGCTGGCCATGAGTATCCTTGGGCGGTTGAGCAAATGGTCAGGGTCACAAAAAGCAAAAATGGGGGAGGAGACAGCAAAATTCAAAGTGAGGACAAATGGTAAGTTTTACCTCAAAATATGTTTTAAATTGGAACCAAGCAGGCTCACCGGTGACGATGTTGGAAGAATTGAGGGGTAAGAGGAGATAATGCTGATGCATGGGGCCGGACAAACGTCGCAGATGAAATCGTTGAGCTTGTGGACGGGGCGAACTGAAATTTCAGCGGCAAACCGGGATAGTTAAATCCGAACAAACGGTTTAGTGGGTTAGAACGAACTCGTCCCAGAGCCGGGTGGGGGCGGGTAAACAAGTTGCTCGTGGTTGCAATTACAGGCCTGAATGAACGAGAGGTGACAGTCGGGAGTGGGAAGAATATAATTGCAGGGGTGCCATCAGACTGGATATGGCAGTTCCATGGCATTATTGCACTGACCTACTTCAGTTTCTGGACAGCCCCGTAAAGGAACTCAAGATTGCGGCAATCGGACAAGAGACGCACATTCTCATGGCAGATGAGGGGTTTGACACAGGTACAGTTAGGTCGATGTAGATCTACGGGCACTTTCGATGCAATTGAAGGAGTATGTGGGTATAAACCGGGGACCAGCTAGAATGAATGAATGGCGGCCATGCGGTGCAGCGCATGATGGGATAGCGGGCGACGGCGTCGGGAAACAAGATTTAACGTTCGTGGAAATGACAAAGAGGCTTGCATATCACTAGACGGATAAAACTCGTTAGCCAGGCGCAAGAGTTATTCTGACTCTTGTCGGGACTAGCGAACACCGGAATTATTCAATCGGTTAAGCTTATCTGCATTGTGCTGAGCGGGGTGTGCACGCCGGGGGTGTTGATACAGGCCAATCTTCGTCAGAAAAGGGCGGGAAAAGTCAGCGCAGGCCAATTGGGGGAACACGTTTGTGTAAACACTTTCATGGACGTGAACTGGATGGTGGGCTACTAAGCCAGCTTTCGACATGCAGCACTCAGCCCATTCCTCACACACGAGCCCCACGAGTATCTCCTGTGTACTGGTTGGAACTGGTGTGGGGGAACCAAGTGATTCGTACTATGCAATGTCGAAATTAACCAGCGTATTGAAACCAAACAGGACAGGTAGCATTGTCTGGAGTTTAACTCTTAGCTCACCCAGACTGACGTCTGAGCTACCCAGTCGAAACCACGAGGAGGAGGTTCAGCGCGACGACTCCTGGACTACATTTTATTTTACCGAAAGCAATGACTCTGCCTACCACCACCGCCCAGTCGTTCCCTTACCTACAACCACAATCAAAGTCGCATCCAGTAGGCGATCATTCCAATATGCTGAACATTCCATCGGCTTGAAACATCTCGGTGTCTTTTACTTTGTACTCCTCACCAAGTCAGTCATTTTCCGTGCAGTTCGCGTTGCTTCTTGTGTGTTTGCGTGAACTCCTTCTCCCAAGGGACTTTTACACCCAAACCCGCTCCAGCAGCAACACTAATAAGTCTCTCCAGTTTCACTGCACACTGAGAGTCTGCGTCTCCTACTACCATTCATCCGTACTGCAAATTCCCCCACTTCACCATCCTGATTTAGGTTTTCCGTGACCCTGACCATACGCCCAACAGCCCAAGGCTACGAAGCCTCAGTGACGGTTTTAGGCTTCAGTTCAAATCGGCCGGTCAGCTCGTGGCAGTTCTGCTGCCTCTCCAGATCCGTTATTCTGGTTCCACATTTCCCGCAGTTTGAAGTTTTTTATCACGTACGATGCAAGAAGCTTCCTCCTATGCCCTCCCTCGTATTGTTTTTGCCCGCCCCTTTCAAATCTTAACGATAGAATCTTGTCTCATCTGATATGTTCCCCATAAGAAAGAATGAGCCCTCGAGATTTCGGTTCCCTACCCATGCCGCCTCAGGCGTGACCAAGTCTACTTCGGATAATGCCCACTGTTTATGTCGCCGTCCCTTATCCACGAAATTCCCGGTGCCCACAAACCCCACCAGTCATGCTCTTATTCTGACTGTAACTTTATGATCATGCCTGAAGGTACGCCACCCACTAGTTGGGACTATTCATTATTATTATTATTATTATTATTATTATTATTATTAGGTTTAGACCAACCTTCGGAGGTTATTAGTTTACCTGCTCCGTTGGCACCCTGAGTTGCATGGACTCATTAATAAGTTTGTGTCCCGAAGCATTTCCAGCTTGCATTCCCGGTTCTTGCGGTCGTCAACATAGTCAGGTTGTGTGCAGAAAGTACGTATTTCTGGTCCATTGTTTTTGGGAGTATATTTATACGCGTTAATCTAAATCACTGCTGTGGAAAACTATGGGACCTCATTCACCACTACCGACGTTCGGGTGCTCGGGCACCGCGCATCCAATCGACCTAGATGGTGCCAGAATGGGTGCCACCATTACTGTAACTGGGTGCTTGTCTTTAAAACCCTCCTTTTTCGAGGTTTTCGGAAGAAAAAGAATATTTTTGGAATTCAGAACATCCAAGTTTCATTCCTAATTTCCTTTAATCTATGGTCCATCACCCTACCTCCTGGTCTGTAGAAGACCTCGTAGCGGAGGGAGTTGCTCTTTTTATCCAACCATCAACTCTTTAACACTGGCTTCCATGATTACAGGGGGGTCCATGGGAGCGTTCAAAAACTTTTAGGACAGGAGTAAGCTGTTTTCAGTCGGGTTTTGCTTAGCCGTTTATTCCAGTTCCGTACATTTTTTTTGGTGACAGTCTGATCGGATGGCAACTGTACTTGTTTTGACGCTTTGTTTCTTGTGATGTACAATTAATACAGTGAGATTCAGTTGGGCTGTAGTTGTCCACGAGCTTCGTTGACCACACTACCGCCCACGTCGCAAGTTGTGCATCCCGTGGCAGTTTTTCTGATCCCATTCGCCACCCATATTTTTGTGTGGGCAGTAACCTTTCTTCTTCACCTATTCTGAATGGCCCATCTGGGCGAACCATCACCGGGTTTTCTTTTCACTTTGTAAATCGTACTTTCCGGCAAGACTAGAGTCACATAAGTGCTACGTGGAATTCTTTTCTTCACGATGAATGAGGGTGTAATCGTAACACATGACGTGTTTTGGCCATTCACCGGCGCTTCCTAGCTGACTTTAAATGCACCGAAGTCACCAACGAGCAAGTAATGAGTCGGTTTTTCCGCCCAAACTCTGCAGGCAAACAGTTCTCCCATACGTCCTGACAACACTTGGAATAGGGTTAGGCCTAAAACTCTTTTTAGCGCTTTTTTCTGACGCCGTATGCCATCTGGAGCCAAGTCTGGTTTAAATATTTACGGGAAACCTTTTCGTTTGCACTCTCTTGACATCAACCCTCGTGCTTCTGACTGTCTCATCCTAGAACAAAGTTGGCTTGATTTCTGTGACTGTTTCTCTGGACCGACTTACATGATACCACGTGATGATGTCACGTGAGAAGGTTGTGTGAAAATCATGAAGAAACAAGAAGGATGGTGGATGTTGGATGGTGGGGGCACGGGTCAGTGGGTTAAGGAATCAAGTGAGTGACTTCAGTGTCAGACAAGTTTTTTCAGTGCGTCCGTCTGCAACGTGTGTAGCACTAGAATATTTTCTAAACGTGTAAAACTGGCAACCATGATACTTTACGAAGAACCGGATCATGATATTCCATCCAGTGGTGTGAATTGTTTTCATCAGCAATCTTAATCGCAAACGAATAGCACCTGAGCTGCATTCACCCGTGAATGACAGAGGTACGGAACTTTTTCAGTTGAGGTTGGAATTGCTTTGGATCGTAACTAAATTCACTAGGTAGGTTGCAAACTAAACTTTCTTCCCAATTCTATCTTTTTCTTACAGGGTTACGAGTGTCACTTGTCACCAATAAAATATCACGCGTTCTCTGTTTTGCTGATTGGCAAAAGCATTAGCGAAAAACGGGTAATTACCTCGCGGTTACTATCACGGGTGAATCTGGCGAATGGCGAGAGAAAGCATGTAATATAGTATATAGTAAGTTATTAATTGACGATAATCAATATTAATGAATAACCACCGTGTACAAGGTACGTATTCTCGTCCAGGTCGAGATCGCGTCCCGTCATTTTTTGTTGTGAATTCCAACTACTTAATTCCACTTGTGAGTAGCGATATTTAGTTCGCACATTCTGTCCATCAGCCTCCAACTCAATTGCTTTGATTTATTGTCGTAATGTGAGGGTGGCATTGTTACTTGGGTTACACACCAAGTGAGGCCTTGTTGACTAAAAAGGCACTATCTTATTTGCGTTCATAGTATTTAAAAGTGAGGTCCATTCTGGCAAATAATCTCATTGGCACATGAAATTGCTTTTTGACAGGAGAGCCAACTTAATCCAGCTGAATCTTTCGTTTATGATGATCCGCTTCAACTGAATTTACTGCATCAGGACACCTCTTGTTTCGTTTGGTACCATATTCGAGATATCGCGATACGTTGCTATCTCGCGGTAACACACTACTCATAAGGTTGCTGAAAACAGTTCAGCAGCCCCCAACCGGTTTCGCACTTATTGAGACTCATCAGGAAGGCTCAATCCCCGAAGTTCCGTCGGCCTTACGTTCCAACTGAACTCAAGGGTCATGGGCGGTCGAGCAGCTTTCAGCGACCTTATGAGTAGTGTGTTGCCCCCAGTAAGATCCATTGTCTACATCGACAAAAATTTCAGCTTGGATAGTAATATGACAGAATTTGAAATGATACGTTTCTTCCGATCCAACATCTCAGTGGCATACAGTACTTTATAACCAGGTGTCTCTCATAGGCTCCATTCAAAGGTCATGGGAACCTTATATCTGATTCTGATTAATTTGCAGTCGGGTGCAGGCAATTCGGATGGAAACGGAATTTATTATTCGTGGAACAAAATTCTCGCGGCAAAACCCGTCAAATTTTTATTACTGTAGAAGTTATGTATTCGTCTTTTGAAGATTACTTTAAGCGTGAGTGTGCAGATAAATCTGCACATACGCCTTAAATAGGTCACACTGAACCGAGAACTTCCTAAAATGAGGAAGAACATACACAAGAAAGCAAAGTGGATTTTCTGTTCTCACCAGAAGCGTAGGAAATCACGTTTCAGAATGTCTTGGAAAATTCATCCTGGAACATTAGAGTGTCTGGAGATTGCAAAATGAGCGCAGACCGATGAAGACAATGTACGTATCCAGAAAGCCGGGATTATCCTGGTTAGATTGCGCACCTTTAGCATCGGGATGACTTATCACTCAGTCCCGGCAGTCGTGTGTATCATACCACGGTACAGATTACCGGCAGTTAGGCGGGATATCTTTAGAACCTTGGCAACCAAAAGCTATGGACTACTGCCGGTCAAAACGAATTAGTAGGGTATTTGGTTGTGTAGGGAGAGCCGCAGTCGCGGAGAATATCCAGCACAATTAAGTTCGATGGTTCGGTTACGTGTTAAGCAATCCGGACACTTGTTCATCGAGGCGAGTATTGTTTTCTTTGTCTCATTCATGGACTGCTAGATGAACAAAGTATGACCTGGTGATAGGGAGGAGATTACGAAAAGTTTAGGTGCTTTCGAAATGGTCCTCCATCTAGGATGAAGACCCCGTAATCCTAGGTATGCATCTCAGAAGGCTAGCCCCCTCTTTTGCAAGTCGGGTTTTCCTCTTGAAAAATTAGGTATACAGCTACATGATAGCGAATCATCGGTGCAATCACCGAAGTTGTTGTCCGTATTTTATTGATGACGGTGTGGAGGGGGGGTGGAAAACTGATCCAAATTCTTCACCATCCAGCTAGAAATTCCTTGGAGAGGATTTGTTTCATTTTTATTTTCCTATACTAACAAACTGACGTCAGAACAATTCCCCCGAGATTGGACATCTGTAAATTCAATTTAACGCATGACTTTGCCAGAAAATTGAAAATTTCCAATCCCCTTTTTCGGCAAACAACAAAAAAGAGGGTGAGTAAGAGAGCAAATTGAATTTACCAAATCACCGGTTTAATGGATTTACGGATTAGGTGATTTGAATCACTCAAACGTTCGGCCATCAGTTTGTGAATCAACTAGACTGTTTGACAACTGCTTTTCAAAACAGGGGAGACTGCGGAATCTAGTGAACTGTGAACTGTGAACTGTGAACTGTGTCATTTGGGCACAAGGAACTCCTTCCTCATCAACGGAAAGGCATGACTGTTCGTGGTCATCTTTGAAAGTATCATAACTGAGTTCCCCTGTAGTAGCAGGACAAATCCGAGTTCAAAAGAGGGAGAAATGTGGTGGACAAAACTCGCACGTGTGTAGCGTCGTCATCGTGGGTCGATGTCATACAGTTAACGAATAAATTGAGCGGTCCGAATCCGAAACACTCACTTTATCGATTAGAGAATAGTGTTCATCTCATCCCACAGAGACTTTCTTCTCTGAAGAGTATGAGAGAGAGAGAGAGGGAGAGAGAGAGAGAGGTGAGCGAGAGTGTATAGCGGTTTGATTCGACATTTAACTGCATTCCGGTCGATAGACTGTTTCCAAAGAGGGATGCTGGAAGTGAGCGGCAGCCGGCAGTAGAAATCAAAACCAATTGAACCAAAGCCGGTAGTGATTACTTTTTCTACTTTCCGTTCATTTGTTCCTTGAATTCACTGACTTTACTGTTTATTGACGAAAAACAGTCGTTCATCTGTTACACCATTTCGATGCTCAACTACCGTACAACCCAGAGGAAGGCCAAAATAATGCCAGGTTGTCCAGGCCTGGATAGGAGCTGTCGAGATGCTGGGGTTCGGTTCAAACTGATGACTTTTTGGGCACCAAGTACGCACTTTAACCGCTAAGTTGTCCCGAGCTCAAGATGTCACAGTTACCAGGCCGCGAACACAAATTGTCAGATTCATTCAATACAGTAGTTGACTACCCTACACAATTTCGCAGCCTTCTGAGCGCATCTTCCTCGCTGTCGGTTAATATCTACGTCAAATTTATGGAAAACTTATTTTAAGAGAGCGTGATTCTTGTCGGGCCCGAAAATTCCTGCGCTTTGGGGTAGCACTGTACAACATTTAGCTACAGATGGTTGATCATCACTTGGAAAGGATTCGTACCCAGTGAGGAAAATGGAGAATCATTCTGGGTTTTCGTCCCGTCCGCTGGTGGTTCTAAACTTGGATAAAGTAAGCCTTTTAGTTAAAGAACGAAGAAAAGCAGGCTAAATAAAGCATCAGGGATTCGAAACAGGAGAACCACTAAGTCGTTTGTAAGCGAGTTCTCAGCGTTCTAGTCAAAACAACGTCAGTCCAACATTACTGTCACGGGTCCACGAAGTCCGCGAAGAAATTGAGTCCAAAATAGCACACATAGGAGACAAAACCAGAGCCAAACGCAGATTGGAATTGAAGGCTAAACCAAAACAAATGCACCAGGGACACCAGACCAACAAACAAAGACAGTTGAATGAGAAATCTACCAAATCGTCTTCTGAATTCAAACAAACAGGGTATTCTCATAAAATAGCTACACTTCAGCATCAAGGTGCGTCTCGTAAAGAGTATCTAGTCAACTTGGAACATGCTTCGCCTACAAACAGGAGGCCAAGCAGCAAAGTCGGCAGGCTGTTGTACCGGTGATGCATACGGACAATCCCGGAGCGAGGACACGACGTACTCGGGAATCTTCAACAAGATGGGTCCAGTGTAATACTGATAGCATGATAAGAACGTTTGTCCGACCAATAGATTAAGATCCCACTTCAAAAGTGGTCATTCTAATTAACACCACGGTCAGAAAATTACAGCCTACACAAGAAATGCAACGAACCAGTCCTGCGAATAAACCAATGACCGTTTTTACAACTTGAGTTACCAATATTCTCTTGAGGTTCAAGATGGACTACATATCACAATAAATGACTGCATTCTTTCCGTTTTCACCAGGCTCCTGAGTGCTAACAGTGGAAGACTCGTTTCACGCATACTAACCGAAACCTCCGTCTAAAGGGCCACGTACCGGATCTATCTATGCCTACCTAACGAGCCCAATACGGACGAAATCGTGGATGCAGCTGAGCTTTACGAGACCCCTACCCGATGAATTTTCTTCTAGGACGCTTTATAATTTTGTCGTAAATTTCTGTGTGGAAAATTCATCTCCGGATGCACGAGGCCCTTCTTGTTTGTCTGCGTGTGAGACAGAAGGTAGCTTCACACAACATAGAGAAGTGTAGTCCGAAGCTAGTTGACGGAACGTGCGTAGCGGCGTGTTGTGATAACCTGGTGAAGAATTAGATCAAATCAAAAACTCCATATTTGGATGGAAATTATTGAGTTGATTTTCGAGGAGTTCTTATAAGACCCAAAAGTTTATGAACAGATTCTTGTCAGAGCACTTTTTGGGGACTTTAATTTCGCGGAATCCCCTCGTTTGGTAACGAATTACCAAGCTTCGCGGACAGCCACCTGATCAAAAACCATTGGAAGCACCCAAGCTACCAATATTTCACCACATTGCCACCAGGATGCGCTGTCCAAAATAGCTGTGGACAATACCAATCATTGGGCCATTTTTCCAAGAGTTTGTAGTTTATGTTGGCCGTTTAAGTATTTCTCCATCTGATGAAAAACCGAGGCGGTTGTGTTTGATTCTTGAGTCGTTTTTAAACATGGGTGATTGTTACGTGGAATTCGTTTTCCTATGCAAATTTGTGTTCAATGGTCGGTAGGTCCATTCAGCTGTAGATGTGCAAAGGGCAATGTCGGCGGTCCACAAACAAACGCTGATTTACTGTTCTACCGGAATAAATGTTGCAATGTACAATCTCTTAATGACGGCATAGCAACTATTCTGAAGGGCAAGTAACGGGTTTAATCGCAAGAGAATATGTACGAATTCGTCCATGAATTCACCCTTTGATGATGTGGTATGTAACTCATGATGTGAGAACGTCTTCATATCACACAATCATGTTCCCCAGACTTTCGGTATTAACTGACGTAAGATTACGTCAGCGAAGCATCCATTTGGTGGCATTTGTTTCACCGGGGTTATCGACTGGTTGACTGTCGAGTGGTCCAAGGGCTAACACCAAGCACATTTGATCAGTTTGAACACAATTCACAGTCGGTGCAAATTTTTTAGAGTAACGGTTCAGAATTCTAAGGACAAGATATTACAAACATTGCTATTCCAAGATTCAGGAAAAATATGCTATTTGGCATGGCGCCTTAGAGCATTGGGACGTACGTGTTCGACAAAAGAGTATAATGCATGGAGTGATGCTAAAGGAAGCGTTCCGAGCGTCTTACCGGTCCTAGTGAGGTTATCTAACTCGCTATCAACTTCCTTAGGATGCTAGGAGCAAGAGACTTTGGAAGCCAACCGTCACCAGAGCGATTAGTGTGTGGACCTAGCCTAAAGTCCGGATTTTAGTTATCACACCAGTTTTGCCTTGTTTTCAGTGATTGCGCTGTTGAATCAGATCGCCAGTCATCTGACAGACCCTAATCAATCGATAACGCAAAGCTAAATGCCTTGCTGACGTGATATCGTCTCCAATGTTAAGTAACAACAATTATTTTTAGAAAACTGGTGACATACAAGAAATAAACAATATGAAGTCTCCGTGAGCTCAAAACGGTTCATCTAAGGAAGCCGTCTTTACGGCGGACACCGTATGATATAGATGTAGGCCATTTACCGAAAATAGGAAAAGGCATTTTTTGTAGGGGATGAATTTTGAAAGCCGCTTATTTGGAGGAAATTCACAGTCTCGATTTTGTTTGTCTCGGTTTTTAGCCAAACCAGAAGATCCACCAAAGTAACACTCAGTCCAAGGGACATTGCTGTCAGCCGGAATTAGGCCACAGTCATCCTTCCACTCAAAAGAGACAGGAAGTACTTCCTGCACACGAAAAGTTGAGAGTTGTTGTTCAGTAACCACGCATTCAGTTGAGGCGAAAAGCTAACAGTTACTCATGCGAGTTTTGAAGATCGTAACGATGAACTTCCGGAGAAGTGTTGGCGTGTCCAAAAGTTTTTAACTGTTCTGAAGAAGACAACCTTTTCTAGACAGATGACTCAATTTTACCCTGATTATTTGCCTTCATTGAAGTTAGGAGTTTTCGGGCGAATGAGAGGACGTTTTCGAAAAAAGGAGTGGCTGGTTTTGCAGTTTTTCCAAACAATCAACGGTGATGACAACTAGATTCGTTCACACGAATGTGACTGCTTATCAACTTATCGGCATCAAAAAAAGGCGGAAAATTTAATTGGATGCCAGCGCTAGGTAGAAAAACACACGAAATGCTCGTAAAAAAGCACTGGTAAGAAATAAGGTTAGGATAAGACGAGAGAAACAAGCTTCCACGTAGCACACAAGGAGGAATATTTCACGCGACGAGTGAACATTCTACAGTCGTCACTCAAACAGTCAGCCAACACGTGACCACGTGATGTGGAGCCCTGATTGGTTGGCGTGTGACGATATCCCCTGTCGAATTGTGAATCAATCACATTTCTGATCAGCCGTTCGTGACCGAACGTTTACGAGTTCAAACTGCAAACCGGAAGCTTGCGAGTTTGAAACTCCCTACCGAAGTTTCGTAAGGTGCGCACTGCCGATGACTCTCAATGAGGATGAAACAGCCATATGATGCTTCTTGGCTTTTTAGCACAGACTAACTTATAGGATGAAACCTCGATTGAAACTGAACCCAGAATTGAGACGCAATCAATCGATTCAAACTTGACTGAGGTAATAGGTTATATGAGTATACCTCCCTTCCGTTCAATTCAGAAAGCATACCCCAAATTAACAAGTGAACAAAAAGGCTACAGGGGTTGAAATTCGAACTGAAACAATATTTCTAGGAAATAGAGCGTTCCACAAGCAGTTGGAGAGAAAATATTCCCCCTAATTTGAAGAATGCCATGTGTCAGCCCTAACGCTGCAGGTATGTAGACTCAGATTTTCCAACCAACCAGCACAACCAAAAACAGCTGTATGTCAACAGCTCAGTAGTGCTGTCCTTGACTTGTCCTTAATCTAACCTGCCTTAAAATAGGGGTACAAACAATCCTTCTGGCGTATGCTCTTCTGTCTGATTGAATATGCTTTGTGGCGGTTTTTCAGTATCCTTCTCATAGATCGTACTCTTTCTTGATAAGGAAAAGAGCTGATTTACTGAGGCAAGCAACAACTAGTCAACATTGTGTCCAACAAAGTCAAACATTGGAAAAGTATCACAAAGTACATGGTACGGTGCTGTTTAGAAAAGTTTTTTATGAGAGAAAGGTTTGTTGGAAAAACGAACAGGTATTGCACCTAGGGGAACAAAGAATCAGTAACTGGCTAAATACACGCATTCGTAAACTAATTTGGTTCAAACTGGATACTCTGCTGGATCCCACTCAAATATGCTGCAGTTGGTACTACGTTCCAGATATCGGAATGTGTTTTCTTGCAGAAAACTACTCATAAGTTTGCTGATAACTTTTTGACAACCCAGAGCCGGATTTGTCCTTTTTGGGGCTTATCAGCTGAACGGAATTATCAAGTCTCCAAGTTTTTGTCCGTTATTTGGTGGCGGTACTTGGCTCCGCTTCGTTTCACGACAACAACGTAGTCGCGATGTCACCTCGATTGGTGACCAAGAAAAACTGCCAAACTCAATGAAGAAATAGACAATGGACTAAATAACATCGTCTTCTGCAGGAGAACTAGATACATCCTAAATAGGGACTTGTGTGCGAAAAAAAATAACTGAATAGTCGCAGAACAAATTTTACATCTCCGATAAATACCGGTGGTATCCTGACGGGTGGAACAGGATGGGGAACGGTGAACCCGTAGTAGGTCCTATTCAACGAGAAATCTCCAAAGATTGCAACCTAATTGACCTTGGACTGTTTCCAAGAAAGTTGCAGTAAGACGGGATATATTCTTCTCCTTTTGAGCTGGATGCAAGGCTATCTCCAACATCAAAACCTGGTGTCTCCTCCGACGCAAATGACACCTGGTTGTCTATAGAGGAAAATGTTGGTAGCTCAGGTAGCGTAGATGGTCGTTGGCTTGTTCGCTGAGCTGGGCAATTTGAC
The DNA here is from genome assembly GCA_004794785.1 of Opisthorchis felineus. NCBI lineage: Eukaryota > Metazoa > Platyhelminthes > Trematoda > Opisthorchiida > Opisthorchiidae > Opisthorchis > Opisthorchis felineus. The sequence goes on along the minus strand of SJOL01008888.1, from coordinate 410,013 downwards.
TGCATACGTTTTATCACCCATCGAGGTGACATCAACAGTGCGTTATTGGAGAGCGTAGTGGTGCGTAGAGATGGGTTGGTGGTTGTGCAACTGGTTGTGTAGTTCCAAAGCGTCACTTCTGCGACCTTGTCTTTTCTGCGTTTACCAACGACCTGAAAACAAATTTACGATCCTAACGTCCTCTGAAGATGCCATAATTTGGCGGTCGATTCAGACAGACAAGGATGACAGCTCATTGTAAATGGCTTCTACTGGTGATAACAGAAAAAATCGACTTTCCCCTAATCCTGGAAATTTCTCTGCTTACTCACAGCTTCAGTCGTATATGTTAAAAGACAGATTATTTACAGGTCAACTAAAGAACCGGATCTGAGGATTTCCGTGCAAGAAAGTCTTACCTGTCTCTCAAATCTTGCAGAAGCCACTGCCATCGCTAATGGAAAATTAAGTCCTTTTGACAGGCTTGTGTTCCCCCCTTATAGCTGAAAGCATACGCGATTCAAGTCTGGGGCTCATGAAAGGAGCGAAGTGTGGACTTATTGGATGAACCATAGAAACAATTTGCTGAGTTTGGTTAAGGTTTGTGACAAAACTGGATTAAAGATAGACAAAACACACTACCCATAATTTTGCTGAAAACTTTTCAACAGCCCATGACCGGTTTCGCCATTCTTGGGACTCATCAGGTAGGCGCAGTCCCCGACTTTCCGCCCACCCTTATGTTCTACTTGAACCCGAAATGGACGAACTTAGCGAAATACACTAATTTACACACCAATTTGGTTTTGACGGGAGACTCACTGGTGTAACACATTCAGTTGCTTAAAAACATCATAAACGAGAGATTCAGCTGGATTCCAGGTGAGTCTCCCGTCAAAACCAAATTGGTATGCAAATGAGTGTATTTTGCTGGGTTAAAGATACTCAATTTGTTCTCCATGGCGTATAATCGGTTGCCCGAAAACCTCCTGTTAGTTTCTCGGTTTTTTTTAAAACTCAACCACGCATGTCACTCATTACTGGTATTCTCAAAAACACGCCGTCCCTAAGGCAACTGCCTCAAATTATCATCAATTTAGAATGAACAATACCCTGTTTCACTGTCCCCTGGTATTCATCCTATCTGTATCATTTTCACTTAAGCCTCAAAAAACAAAATGAACCATTTTTAGATTTGTTTGAGTTCACTCTTGAAGAGACACATCGTAACTTTCATCCAGAACAATATCCAACCCTCTGGATTTACATCCGTGAATTATCTCAGATTATACTGTGATATCTTCATCGGTGGTCAATGTTGTAATCGAACTGCCAAGCTTGTCATATCCAGAGCATCTTTGCAGAAACAGCGCAATAGGCTAATAGAATATTAACGTCAGTTACAGAGAGTGAGTAGACCTTTTTGTTTCGACCACGGTTGTCTTTCCAGTGGGGTCTAAATATGTTTCCCGTGAAAAAAATATCCTTTCCTAAGAATAGAATCCTCAACACAACTTGTGTGGCACCTAGTGTGTATTGAAGACAATGTCAGTAGCTCGAGTGGCGTCGGTGGTCGTTGGTTTGTTCGCTGAGCTAGGCATTTTAATTACAATCACCAATCGAGATTATATCGACAGCAAGTTTTTGAGGAAGGGAGAGTCGTGGTGCATCGGTGGTTTTGCGTAACGTGTTAATATACATGCTGCTAGTTCAGGCAGACCTTCTCTTACGATGGAGTGTTCCGTTAAATGGTTCTATTGGATAGTCCGTTCTAATTGGTTGGTGATCAAGTGACCCTTCCTGCTCTCGTCCAATGGTCGACGCTCGAGTGAGTCCTGTCGGTGAGCTCTCTGGGTTCCATGCTTCAAGATGATGCCTGTTCGTTGGTCTGTTCACTCCGTAGTTGACTCTGTTTGATTATTCCGACTGAGACGTTGGTCGAAGTGCAGCTCCCCTTTGTGTACCTATGGTAGTGTATAGAATCGAGCAATGTTTGTGTTATCGGTCTTCAGTGCATGGATGGGTGAATGATTCCTCTAATTCTGGTTGAGTTAATACAGTTCTTAAGGAGGACTTAACGATCACAAAGTGAGCAGTTGTTTGACGACTTTCTGGTAGCAAATCGGGTTGGTCACTTCGGTATTTGAGTCGCCTTGTGGTTTGGTTATCTTACATCTGGTCGGTTTCTTGGTCAGCTCCTTCTTTCCGATTGGTCCGTTCTGCTTTGATTATGCGTTGGGTTGCAGTCAGTCTTTATGCCGTTTAATTGGTCTGTTGGATACCTTGATCTCTAAACAGGCCAAGAAGTGCATATCGGAAACCTAAGATATTCCGCGTCCTCCCTCAAGGAAAGTCTCAAATATCTTCAACTTGGTTACGATCGACTGTAGCTTGGCAATGGTGACGCAAATGGTGTACGTTAGGCAAATCACGACGGATAATTCCCACCGGAAATGCCGTTTCACTCCACTAACCGACTTCGGTTGGTTTTGTGGGTGTTTTTATTGGTGTGTTTTCGCCAAGGCCAGACCAGGACGGGATTTTGTGGATTCAAATCAAATCTTGTCTCAACTAAGCCCAACGAGAAACGTGTTCAGACCGTTTTGCCTGAGGCGGAGTTCCCCGTATGTCGTGTCGGGATTTGACGGTTGATACGGCATAGTAGAGAGATTACCCAGGGAGATTATCGCGGTAAACAAACAAGTGAAGGGGGAAAACCGGATGTCATTGCTCAAACCTGAATGTGTGGGGTTTATCAGCAAAAATCAGCGTTAGCCAACAGTTTGGAGGACATTAGATGTATTCAAACTATCACCTCTAGGTGGACTGGTGTCTGAGAAATTTTAAGCCGAATACACCAAGAAAGCGCTTATTCAGTCAGTTTCACGCGGTTGAAAATTAAAAGTAGAAAAACTGTTTTACATTGTAAATGTACATACGGATTTCAAGACAATCATGACCAGGTGTAAGTTGATCTTTTCGCCGGATTTGCTGACTATTCCGTGAATAGTTCGTCGCCACTTGAGGAGATATCGCCCGTGTGTGGTTAGATACGCATTAAGTCTCCTTCAGTCTACGGTTATATAGTTTTCAGAGGAAATCTCGTAACTCCAAAATAATTAGGTTTTTGAAATTTATTCACTTTGTAAGTTGATTGGCCAACTTGCGACTTCTGCTGCGTTGTAGTTTGTCATCCTCCTGTTTGATTGGTCATTTGCCTAAATCTCGTTTTCGCTATTTCACTGGCTATTTCACTTCCGAATACAAGTACGTGAACGTAGAGGTTCAGTTCCATACTATTTACGCCTAGCCTGGCAACCTCGTTCCAAGTTCAAAGCCTAGCAATTCAAGCCGAATTTACTGCGCTCTTGTTATGAGAACACTACCTACGTAGGTGCCACAAGGGGCATTCTGATAAAGGAACACCCAGATGAATTAGAGTCTTCAGGCCGAAATATGTCACACCGATCTTATCCAAAAATCACGTTTTGCCAAAAATGCACCAAGAACGGGTACCTTTACGGCAAATCTTGTATAGATGCAATTCACCCTACCATACCATTTCAAAGTGTCTGACAGGGCCAATTAGAAAACGTCTGACTGAATGCACCCAACTGCCCGATGTAACCAGCCCAAGAATGATGTCTCTGGAAGTGTCACCGTTGTTCACGAGCATGCCACTTCGAGAGGTCGTTGATTACTTGTAACATCACATTGATAAAAAAGTCAGATATACGGGTATCTCTACTGGACTCAAGGCGTGACTTCTACTCTGTTCCATTTAACGCTCATGGGATTCCACAATGTCGGACAGGACGAACCAGGAAAATATGCCTGCTGGACACACCAGAAGTGGAAGTGATTTATGTAAACGATGCTTTGATATAGAACTATTCATCACAAACAAGATGTCCCGAGGTGATCACAAAGACGTACAACTCTTACGATGAACAGGCAAATGGTCTTCCTTATAAAGACGATACATTAACCGTACTTCTCACGCGACAGTTTAAAACAGTATCGTTTGTCTCGTTTCACGCGGCGAAACCGTTTACATCCTTTTTGTCGGCTCCTGCTATCCGACTACAATTTGTAGCCTCACTTATTTTCTACCCTCAAGCTTTCCCCTATGGAGAAAGGTACATATGACACATGACGAGACAACTCTCTGAAAGTTTGCGAGAGCACACTCACGATGATAGGATGAATACTTTTAAAAAAATCAGAATGTGACGCTTTCTTTTCATACTCGTGGGACACAAATCGGCAGAGTGACAAATCATCACTTTCCGGATCATCTACCACCAGCCTCAGATGACATCTGAGGCCGTCAGGCATGGCCTCCTAGTCAATGTGCAAAGCGTCGCCATTAGACCCAGCAACTCAAGCTTATAAAGTCAGAAGAACTTCATAGAGTCTGTCCAGCTTCACAAACTTTCCGTTACATTCAGGATAAGTCCACGACAACGGCTACTCGATATGAAAGAAAGTGACTATATACAGTCTCAAGATGTGACATCTGAATGAACCAGCAGGATTCAACAACTTTATATTCGTAGTTTATGTACTAACGTAAGTGGAGAATTTACCAAAACAGTGCCCGCAACTCCGCCTTCTAATATAAATTACCGCAGATTTTAGAGCATCCATTTCTGTTCTCAAAATTTATGCGGACCCAAAAGTGTTGTACCGCCCCACACAAAAGGTGTATGTAGCGCCACGTTGGAAAGCGAACACACACATCCGGCAAAACAGTGATCTATAGCGGCGATTTGAAGACCACCTATACTTTTTGAGTGTGGGACAACCTATTGCCTCCCTGAAATAGGATGTACTTAAAAGATCGGTTTTAACCAGCGCTAAATCTGTTTCAATTTGTTGGAAAGGACTGTTGGGAAATTTCGGTTTTCCATCACAGAAATTTGCGTCGTTAAAAGACACAAAGTGGCCAGTTCTGATATTTTCGTGGTGTCAGCTTGTGGTCACAATGTCGTTGATGGTCCCGAAGTGTCCCAGATGAGAACGAAGGAAAACATGGAGAGTTAACAAACAAACACTTTGTTGAGGTTCCCGATACGGAACTTTGAGTGACGCGTAGGTTCGACAATCCCGAATGTCAAAAGGAAGAATTGGGTACTATTCACAAAAGGGTAAGCAGGTTTATACGATAAACCTCAAATGTCCTTATTCGTAGCGTCAACAAGTGCACAGGTCTGTCACTGACCGACACAGTGCAGTATCAACGTCCGCACACCAAACAACGGCGAGCGGAATGTTGGCTGAGTAGTGTGGGTTGCGGTCATCCCTTCCGACGGCAGTCGCGTGATTCTGATTGGAGATGCGATCACACGGAACTCACAAGTAAATAAGTCAAGGCAGGCTCAGCAAGCGGTACACGAACGCGCATGGGTAAGTAGGTCAGCTTCACACATTCAAACGCAGACACACAAGTGTCGGACGGCCTTTGCGGCAAGGTGAGCAGCGGCTACAGATAAGCAAAACAATTAGAGATCAAAAGTACATAGGCGGAGTAAGCAAATGTGTGGGGGAATTATCATGAGGTTAAGTTAGATTCAATGCTCTCATTTAACAGGACAGGGATTCGTCTAAACGTCTGTTAGGTGAGTGGATCTTGGATTGTGGAACATGATCATGTTTGTGCGAATGGCTTTCGATCGCAGAGCTCCAGGTCACCTGATCGTAATGGGACCACTTCAGCCGTTTCAAATCACCGCCTTTGGATCAATACTGACAACCTATGGGACGCATGCGCAGCGGCGAAACTACTTGGTGAGATAGAATGTTTCACCTTGGAAATGGACCAACTGATATTTCGGCATGGATACTTGCGTATTAGCTTGCCAACTTGCTGTGTCGCGCGACCACCATAGTACATTTTACAAACTCAAGAAGACTTGACCATACGATGCATTTGATTCGGCATCTTATCATTAGGGTTGAAATGTAAAAGTGGTCATGAAGGTTTTTCTAGGAAGATCGATTGTAACAACTGATTGAGTCTGTCAACAGGTCGTCCTCCTGCGATAGTTTAACACCCTGGTGAGAGGTCCCGGAGTCGAGTCTCTAACTGTTCCGTCGGTGCAGAACAACTTAACTTCGTCTAGTTCTCCTTCCATTGGGATTTCTGCACACAGATCTCGGTAAGGTACTTGCTGATATCCTAGCTAGCCCAGAATCTAGGAAATGAAAAGTGTCGTCTGTTACACTTCACAAAACCAACTCGACTGTGGAGCTGGTTTGTTCAAGATTCTTCGAAAGAACCATGATTTCGGTAGGACCTGACGCATATCATCGGTGAAAATGGCATACACAGTGCACCGCTGCTGTGTTTTCAAGAAGGTCACTGTGACATCTAACATTGTAGTGCTGCGCGAGACGTCCCATGCAATGACGTTTCATTCAAACTCCCACTAACCTTTTCTAATAAAGTTGTGGTTTACAGCGCATATGGTGTCGTAATTTAGTATAAAACAAAATTTGCGTAAAATGGACGTCAGTTTAGGTCACCAGGTGTTCAAACGAGATAAAACTGGACGCTTTAGACTCGGAAGCGTCTTCAGTACGGGTCATGTGTCAGATTAGTGACCAGAAAAGATGTGTCCGTTAGTAGATTGTTGCTGGAGGTAAATGAAATGTGCGCAGGTCGTGGACAAAAGTGAACGCGGATAATTTGCATGAAAAAGCTAGTCTCACGTATTCGCTACACTCAAGAAACTATGGTACGTACGGGAACAAAGAGGAACAACCACACAGGAGGAGGCAACCGAGTCCAGCGGTTTCACCATCCGAATCTTGTGGCACAGTGTGGGTTCAAATTCCGACTTGTGAGGGCTTCTTGTGTGCTCAAACTACTTACAAGCATTGGCTTTGCAAAGCCATCGTGTGCGGGTAACCCATACCCTGATTCCTCTGGGTGCTTCTGGTGACAGATTTAGCAACACTTTTGTATAAATTCACTTCGCGAGAAGTGCTAGCAGACAAGTGTTTCCTTATGGGGTCGGAATGTGCCCTGAATCCCCCAAATGAGGCTTGCATTTCATGCTGCCCATCAGGTTAGGCATGAACCTTACAGTTAGGGTTCATCGGGCTACTTGTAACCCGATTTAAATTGTCCAATAAAGTCTACGAAAGGACAGCGTTTCATATGCACCGAAGAACAAAGTTGGAAAGCGCAGTTTGCCTATCTGACAAGTTTTCAACACACGAAATAAAGTGCACTACCAGAATTCTGCGATGTTTCATGTCCGGAGGTGTACTTAAACGTCTTTGGTGCAATAGGGGTTTGAAAACCAATGTGTACTGTGCACAATCGTCAATATATATATAGAAAATATTTGTTTTAGTAATCAGAGACTCACTGCTGTTCAGCTGAGGTGACGTTCTTCGGATTTTGAAGAAGACAACCGAGTGTGTCCCTAATTTTGTAAATTTCACTCAGGCGAACAGGTGCAGTGCAGGGATTTTATCAGTCTGCTCCCACGTTAGTCGGTTTTTAAAAAATTCACGTGAGTCCCCTCCACAGCTCTATCGTTGCGGTTCATTTAATTAACCCTACAGAAGTACCCATTTAAGCTAATCTGTTTGCTGTCTCCTCCCAGGATTCCGCACAAGCGTAGACCTTGGTCGGCCCCTCCAAGGGTACCCAGCCCAAACGGGGAAAACTCTGCGTAGGCGAGCGACGTTTTGACACAGCAGAAATGCTCATAAATGAGGTGAGAACTCAGCAACGCCTCATCACCTTTCTTCATCCATTATGGTGTCTGTCACGGGTTCAGTTTACTGTTAAATTGGTCCTGTTCCTGCAACAAAGAAGGACAACCCGTGACACTGTTCACAGTAAACAGTTTACAGTTTCGGTAGAGTTACGATAATTTCCCTCTGTTCACAGTTGAAACCATGACAACGATGTTTGTTTCAAGGGCTACTGAAGGAATTTGTGGACGCGATGCAATCAAAATAACCGAAAATAGAATTATTGTTCTCATGAGGTCGTGCTTGTGACACCATCCCGTGGTTTTTAGGTCACGATTTTATTAAAATTAGGTCGTAATAACTGGATAGTTCAACTGATCACGAAGAACGACCTTACATTTGTGAGGATGGCAAAAACATGAGATTCTCTTGGTAAGAGCGTGGCTGAATCCCAGTGGTTTTAGACTTACCTTGTCTTCCTTCAGATACGCGTAAAGCTGTCAGGACACGAGCCGTGCGTTTAGCTCTTACAGGTTTGCCGACCACGTGCTAAGGCTTTCGCAAGTAGACCAAACGCGTCTCATACACTCATTTGCGTACCAATCTGCTTTTTGCGGGATACTCACCTGGAACCAAGCTGAATTGCTAGTTTATGATGTTCTTCTGTCATGGCTTGCTGAAGAGTATTCAGCCACTTTATGAGTAGTGCACTACTTCACACCAAACCCGCCTCTAACAAAACTTAAGTAAACATGTGCCATCAGTAATTCGAACTCGTCACGTCAGTAGCATCGGTTATCTGTCCGAATTGATCAGGATCTGAAAAGTTTCCAACCACCAGGAAGCATTGTTAACAGTGTGAACACACCCGCACAACTGACCCCTTGTTCTTATAAGCGGTAATTCGATCAGTTCCCCATACGCATCGATCGAATACAAAAAGCGTCAGGGTTGACGGAATCTCGAGGACTGCGCCTACCTAATGAGCCGCATGTAGAGCGAGACCATTCGTGGGCTGTGGAAGACTTTTCAGCAACCTTATGAATAGTGTATTACGTCTATAAAGTGTGAAATATATTTTGAATTGATGTGGTTTACAAACGCTCACGTGCGTTACACACGACCTACAAACTGTTCACAAAAGTCCCAGTGTCACTCTTTTATGTTTTCGGGGTGCTCGCACGATCGGTATTGACAAGCTTTATACACAGACTTCATGATTCTAATTAAGGCAGTCAACTTTGACCACAACTTCGAGGATTCAAACCATCCGAATTGCTGTGTATGTACTCGACCTGTTCAGTCTCAAGTGACCGATCAGCAAATGTGTGATTGTGTTTTAGGCCGAACGGTAGGGTCCAAGGAACTCGATAGCAGAAGCGTTTTCAGCAACCTAGTGAGTAGTTTATTTCGAGAAATGTGGCAGACAAAAAACGGAAAAGAGGATAGCGTTTTGCGTGTCGCATCAAAGCTAGGAGATTTTCGTAGATTCTCAAACCGAGTATTCCTATTCTGATAATTCAGAAAGCAAAACGAAAAGGGTCACACAATCGATGAAGGGTGAGCATCTATCACGTTAAGATGCAACAGGACGGATTGACTGGTACATTTCTAAAGTCGTGTTCGTGTGTGTGAATGTGAGGTAACTAAGTTGCAACTTGTCACAAAGCAAACAAAAGTCAACTGTTCTTTGAAAAAAGAGAGATTTCGTGAAGTACACTTTCGTCAATCGATTTTTGATGTGTCCAATAGTTCAATAAGAAACCAAGAGTATGGCTGTAAGGTATGTTCCTGAACGTATCGGCTTAAAACCAGCCGAAGGCAATCATAGAGACAACATTTGCTACCTGGGGATACGTTGTTCTTCAAGTCCGTGAACAAACTCCTCTACCCGTGGAGGAAAACAGGCAGTGTCTACGGATTCATCGGGAGTAATCTACTAAACAGCACATTCAAACTGGTTACATGCCTTTAGACACAAAAGTAAAATTATCATTTACGCAGAGTTTTTTAAAAGTGAACATTTTCAACCTGTCCTCATGAACTTTCCCAGACGTTCTTTGAATAATAAACGCCAAAAAACAAACACTGCAAAGCGTTCCATAAGTTGCGTACCAACCTTCACTTCCCATCAGATGGCGCTTTGACACTGGACCAGATACTACTCGCACGCTTTACCAGTAGCGTACTGCGTTACGCCGGTAGGTTATGCTCTCGATCTGACCAAACCTTAGTTGGATTGATTTGAATTCATTGGTAAAACATCATTGTTGTAGGTGTGAAAAGGACACGTTTTGGACGAAGGTAGCGCCTCGGAAATCCTCAAGTAGATGGTGAAAAATTGTGCACGATCGAAAAAACAGCAGAAAATCGTCAAGTGGTACTACAGGGTGTACGGCAGCGAAGCATCGGTGTTGAACATGCTGTCGATGATGATGATGATGATGAATACAGGGCGTGACCAAAATTAGAATATTCCTTACAATGAAAGTTTGTGACGCCGGAGTTCTGCAAATCCGCAATAGACTGTGTTTATAGTCCTAAAGATGCAAGCGTCACCAGCTTGCATTAACTTCCCCAGGATTTCAAACCCAACAAAGGAAACATTTTGGTGGAACTTTGATATTGTTGGCGCTCCTTGATACACCAGTACCACAGACATTTTCGGCGTGACTCTTGCTCTAACCATCTGTTAACATTTTCATATAGTCAGCCGATTAGTGATGAACGGCCACCTCTTTTTACCCGTGAAAGCCATGAGGAAACGAAAGTTCAGGTGTTTGGTCCTCCAGAATGGAGATGATGAATCTCATCATCATCATCACCATCATCATCATCATCATCATCATCATCATCATCATTATCATCATCATGATCATCATCATGGACAGCATGGACAGCATGACATCACCGTTCAACTCTCAAGCCTCGCTGACCATGACTCTCAATGTGGACAAAAGCTGTCGTGAGGCCAATCTTCATGGGTTTCAACCAAGACGTTACCACAATCAAGATTTGGGAAAGGGTTTTGTTTTGGCGAACAGCTAGAAACAAAACATATCACACGAGAAACGTAACCCTAACCCTCCACTCTCTCAGCCGTAACACACTTTCCGTGCCTAGCTACCACACTACCTGATGGAAGCGACAGGGCTGAGCTACTGCCAGGTTGCCCATGCCGGAGCACTCGAGATGCCGAGATTGCATTCGAACAAAGGAACATGCGGTAAGTCAGTTCAAGCCTTAATCACTGAGCCATCTTGAGCTCATAGAAACATAATGTGTATTATACGCATGGAAGCACCCGTTGTACCATCCACATAACCACAAAGTTTTATCTTCGCTATACTTTTGTACGCCAGCGAATCTGTCGTCAACATCAAGTTACGTGGTGTTTTTGTCTTCCATGAAAAAAACAGCGGACCATACCAGACAATGAGAGAAAGCAGACGCTACCAAGCTCACCTTTCTGTCACGTGATATACCACATAATGCTTCCATAAGTAGCATAAATAATGGCACAGAAATGCATGGACGTTTCAAAAGTAGATGGTTTATTCCAAGTGGACGCAATGAGCATTCAGGTAATCAGACCCCAAGGAAGTGAAAATGACGTCTGGAGAACAGGGTAGCATTAATCAGATCGTCCTGTTACTCACTTGTTTTGTTGTAGTCATTTCGTTCACATTAGTCGACTCATTCTCTTTGTTCTTTTTTGCACAACACCTCCACTGCTTTAAAAACCGCATCTGGATTTTGACCTCTCGGATTTGTAACATAACACCAAAATTGTCTATCTGAACTCTATACTTCGTCTAATATGTAGCCCCAAAATGGCTTGTTTCCGGTCCTTATATAGGACGATTATTTGTGGTGCCGATCAGCGATCTCCGCTACAAAGCTACGTATACACGTACTAGACTGCGAAGTAAGAGTGTCGGAGACCTTGAGAAGACCTTGAGAGACCTTGAGAATCAAGTGGAAGAAACAGAGAGACACGAGACATCTAGCGGCTTAGGTAAATATATCGAGTAGTTACTTGTCCCAAACTTAGCCAGCGTGGCAAACTAATTAGATGCTAATTCCAAAGGGTTATTTGTTCTAAGTCTCAAAAATGGTTTGTTATTAAATTTCAGCGGGCCAAATACCACACTAGTGAGTTGTCTCTGACACTAAATTCAGCATATAGAATAAACAGATGTTAGGGTTTCGCTGCTTCGCTATTTGGAATTCAGTTTCCATGATATTCAAAAATATGGGATGGTGCTCTAAAATGGGCCGAATTCGAGTTAAGGGCTTCCCCACATTGGTATGGGCTAACCATAGATATCGTTTATTTTTGAAGAGCATGTTCACAGATATAAAAAGTAAATCCGGGCGATAGATGTGGAAGAATGTACAGGAGAATATAAGATAAAACGAGGGAAACGTCCAACTCGAAGGCGTGTCACCAACAGTTCCATTCAGATAAGATGAATCCCAACGTATGTAAGAGCGTTTGGTATGGAAACACGCGTGTAAAGACCAACAACCAAAGACAGGACAAACAATGCTGAATGCTCTTCAAGGCACAGTAAGCACTGGCACAGTCAGAACTCGCACATCCTAGCCGAATTCGGCCCGGGACTCCCGGGACTCCAATAGAATCAAAATGGAATTGGATGGTTCGTTGTTCCACGTGTACCACGTTGGTGAAACCTAATTAGAATCAGCATAGGTGGCATTCAACAGGTAGACCTTGCAATTGGTAACTGAATGTTGTGTGATCACTTGAATTCCGAAGATTTTTTTGCAGAAGAAGACTGCCATGTGCCATAAAGCACACTGTTGGTGTACTTTTACAAGAGTCGTTAATCGTCACCATAATTTATTGATACCTGTTCAGGGATAACATCGAGCCACGTCCCTAATGATCTGGGATGCCCAGGTTTTGCGGTTTCTGAGGATGCAAACCAATCAATCAATTTGGAAATGTTTGGGGCTGAATAAGAAGTGACCGTTTGCGAAGCAATTGGTCAAACTCGACGGATTTATAACTGGGTATCGTTTTTCTTTCAATACAAGAGATTCGGACAGAAAGTAAACGAGCCGTGGAGAAGCGCCGGTGACTATTGAGCGTTGCCAAAAGGTTTAACAATGCCGGGACACGTACTAGACACAGGAAACGAAATAGATTTAGCAAGCTTTGGGGTTTGGAGGCAAGGCCTATGATTCACGCCCCAACCGTTGGTCAAGGCGGTGGAATTCGCCAAACATTTCACTGGGAATGAAATCGAAGGCGTGACGATCGCATTGTGATATGTTGTAGATCGATCGGTCTGACACGTCATCAAAACAAGTGGCTTATGTGTGAAGTGCACAGCCCAAGCCTACCAAAAGTCCATGCAACCTTAACTTCCCTAATCACACTGTCATAGCAATTAGGATGCCACACGCCAACAAACTTTACTAGTATTAAGCAAGAGGAATTGTCAACCGAACCGCCCTGGACAGGAAAATCAGTCACCCCCAGTTCATCAACCATAAGCCTTAGGCGTCCACACCAAACAAAAAGATCTTCTGATTGACATCCAACACGTACCCAGCGTGTTAGTCGAAGGAGACTTTGCTGACTGGTTTTCCGTCCACCTTGAATTCCGGCCTAATCTACCTAGTTGGCCTGTCGAAATCAAAACGTTGTCCAGCTATACATCAGCCGATTTTCCATTACACCTTTCGCAATGGACCGATTCAGTTATTTTTTCATGGAATTTTTACCTGAAATGACATTGTCGAATGCCAGAAGCGGAGTTCTCGTACATACGTCAGGGCACACCTTGGGCCACACACCGTCTTATGGGGCCTATGTGCGCGAAATACAACATGAAATAGGCTTTCACCATTAGTGCAGGTCTATTTCAGGTCCTCAGCCTAATTTTCTACTGCGTATTACACGAATTACAAAAGCCTGGTTCTCCCTGACCGACCGATTTCGACCAGCCTCCAAATCCGAGACAGTAAGTCCAAACCCTGCATTAACGGCAACTCTTGTTACGTTTTCCCCCTCTGCTACCCGTGAAAACTGCTTGCTTCAGAACAGATCATACTTTTTCACCACGATGAAGACGTTGACGTTTCATTTGATGTCATATTTCACGGATAACGTCTACAAGCCAGACGACAAAACAAAAAAACGAAACATCACCCGTGAAAGCGCACCGTCTGGTCGAATTCAGACCAAGTAAGTGGAATCTAATTCCCGGAGAGCACAGCCAAGTAAGATGAAGCACTGCGCATCCAAGATCCAATATTTTGGTCTTCATTGTGGTGTGTTTCAAGTAAGGTCATAAAAATGTCGGCAAAAATTGGCCCGACCGCATAGCACCGCACACAACCGCTAAACCCAAAGAGCACGTAAATTGCACATCTAAACAGGAATTTGATTTCCGTAGTTTACCAGTACTCCGGTGTGACTGACAGTTCAATCACCTGGTAGATATGGAAACCGGTCTAGCGTGTTTGTAGACTGCATGACTACAGACTAACGAATTACTCAGTATCTGTATACTTCGTTTGTCTTCTGTTTCCCGTTTTATTCAAAACGGGTTCCAAGTTAAGAACCAATGCATCTTTTTTCCATTGGTTAGGCCAAGAACTTTGTCCCCAAAACTACCAAGGCACTTAGTAAGCGCCTTCTGGAAGATATGAGTCACTGAAGGTGGAGGTGCTAGTTCTTGACTAATTTCACCCACTGGTGTTGAAAACATGCGTGTTCTATTCGACCAGCAATTTCGCTGCTACAAAAGGACCATAGCCTTGGTCTACCCTATCAAAGAGTGGGCTCAAACCAGCCGACTGGTTGAGAACTATTCACCGGTGGTTTTCAAGTAGAGTGGCCACAAGTTCTTTGAAAATCCTTGGACATTCGATGACCGACTTCGCCTCCTCATCTTGTGGCTGGTTACGTAGGCGCAGTCCTCGAGTTCCCATCACCAACCTTATGTTCTGCTTGAACCCAAATTGCACGAAATTCCACGTATACACTCATCTGCACACCAGTTTGGTCTTGCTAGGAGACTCACCTGGAACCCAGCTGAATACCTCGTTTAGGATGTCCTTAAGCAACTAAATGTGCTGCACCAGGCCGCCTCATGTTTCAACTGGTACGATATTCGAGATATCGCAATGTATTTTATAGACGTAATGCACTACTCATAAGGTCACTGAAAAGTGTTTGACAACGCACGACCGGTTTCACCCTTCTTGGGGCTCATCAGATAGGCGTGATCTCCGAGTTTCCGACAACCTTATGTTCTACTTTGACACAAGTTGTACGAAAAACTGGAGATACATGACAATTTGCATAACGATTTGGTTTTCACAGGAGGCTCACCTAAATCCCCACTGAATGTCTCGTTTATGATATAATTCAACATCTACTCACCGTTTCTTCTAAAATACAACGAATTCACTGTCCTTACCGACTTTGAACAAACGTGCACGTAAATGATTAGGAGCATTGGGCTGCTGATCGTTTTTGAAAACTCTGGTAGCCCCGGATTTGCTGAAAAAAACAACGTCTGCTCGGCTGGTGAGAAAACTTTACAGGCTAAATTTAATACAAATCAGGTCAACCAAAAACAAGACGAAACTTTCTAAAGCCGAGATAAGACCGTGAGATCATTTAAAATGGTGCACTTCTGTGGTATGTCCAGTGAAAATGATTCCCAGAATTGAAGGAACCCCGATTTCCTCAGAAGTAGGTTGTATTGGATTGACCTCCGCTGGAGTTCCAAGAGAAATCGCAATCTGCAGTTGAGATTTCGTGCTGTAAGTGCTGAAAAGCTGTAGAGCAATGTACGGCTGTTCGTCCTTGTTGTGAATCATCAGCAACACCCATCTAAGTTAGCTCCAGGGAGTTTCGAATCCGCGACATCCCAGCGAGTAGTTTAAACCCTTGACCTTTCGGCTGTGAGCAGCTGACCAGCGGTGTGATTAATTCTCACTTAGGCAGGATGAAGCTCCACTCATCGCTCACCCACAGAATCCAGATCACGTGGTCACAAGTTCCTCCAGTGACTACCTCGCAAATGGAAATTTCAATCAGCTAGTGAAGCTGATCTTCCTCTGAGCTACTTATAGATAGTTGGTAGTATGAGGAGATGTGGGAATTTTCAATGTAGATCTCGTCCTGTAAGTCAAGTCAATCTAGCGAAATGAGCGTATTTTGCTAATTCCGTGCAATTTGGTTTCAAGTAGAACATAATGTTGACGAAAACTCGGGGACTGCGCCTACCTGATGAGCCCCAAGAAGGGCGAAACCGGTCGTGGGCTGTCGAAGAATTTTCAGCAACCTTATGAGTAGTGCATTACGAATTAAGTCAGTCTAGTTTCAACCAAGTTGCAAGTTTGCTAACCTCGCTCTCATTAAGGGTTTCAAGGATTCCCCGTCATTTCAGTGGATGCATTTCAACATTCGCCGAAAGTTGTTTTGCGCAATCACCAAATTCTTCGACTGTTTGTTTTTGTGAAAAAATAGATGAATAAACCCCACCGGTCCAGAAGCTTTTATCTGCTGTCTGTATTTCTATTCCTCACATTAAGACAATTGTTATCGCCCATGTTTGGAAAACCCCTAGTTGCCCTTTTTATAGCATATCTGACCTTGAACAGCACAGGCAATTTGTGGCGATACTATATCACAAAAGAGGACCAAATATCTCTTGTGAATACGCGCGTACATTCCGCTTCAGAAGTTCATAGCAGACGGATGGAATGCAACGTATTCTGATCAGTGGCCCATGATGAGCCTAGAAGGAAGACGAGGCAGCAGTTAATCCTTTTATCCAGTCCAGTCCAGGCCTGGTTTCTCAAGCTGGTCAACTGGTCGTATTGGTGTCCGGCTATGGATACCATCCAGTAAACAGTTGTGTACAAACACAGACGTTTACTACTTCAAAATCGGTCTGCTGACTACTTTGGAGCTGGAATCGATCGACAATAACCAAACTATCACCCGGTCGCTTGAAAAAAGCAGCAAAAGGCATTTTATGCAGGTTCTGATCTCAAGTGGCCGGAATTCGGCCTTAAAACCTTCGCCTACATGGGTTGCGCCGGGATTGTCTTGCCGTCTGTCCCGTCCATCCTCTGGCCTTTTTTCTGTAAATTTCTTTCTTTGGGGCGGGTAGCTGTACTTTTTTGGTTTCTTTTGGGAAATTGTAGGTCGGCTGAACATATAACTTGATTAAACATGGTGTTCTAGTGTTGGTTAGACCCAGTTGTTATCTCTGTTTCATTAAAGAAGTTTCCAACTGGTTTGTTAGAGTTCATCGCTGGGTGTTGATGATGACGCCTACTCAGGTGACCGATTTAGAACACAAAGCTAGGACGCAGTAACAAGCACCTCATACAGAAAAGTGGACATTTAGAATAGCATTCAATACCTATTGTTTTCCAGTAAGCAACCGCATCACAATATAATGGTTTGAGGCATTATGCCTTTTTGCAGTCATCTAAGTTCATTCTTTAACAGGGAGCCAGCTTTCTTTAAAAAAAAGCCGCATTCATAATTTTGCCGAAAAATCTTTAATAGCTCGCTGCAGAATACTCCTTCTTGAAAGACCACGGGTACGCGTAGTCCCCAAGATTCCATCAAACTTATGCTCTAATTCAGCCAAATTTGTGCGAAGTTGGCAAGATGTACTCATTATCTTGGTATCTACGAAGGAATCTACTGAAGTTCAGCTAAATCTCTGGTTTATGATATCCTTCAACTACACACAAGCCGCCTCACGCTGTGTCTAGTACGATATTCGAGATACTGCAGTAGACTTTCTTGATGGAACACGCTACTCATAATGTTCCTGAAAATTCGTCGACAGCCCACGACAGGCTTCGCCCGCCCTTCTTGGGCCCTTTCAAGTAGGGGCAGTCTCCGAGATTCCTTCAACCCTATGTTCAACTTGAACCAAACTGTCCGGGAGACTCAATTGAATCTCTCACCTGCGATGTTCTTCAACCGTGTGGTACACAAAAGTCTCCTAACGTTTCAGTTGGCACGATATTCGAGGTAGGTTTCCTTGAATAAGTCACTATCCATGAGGGTGAGGAAAACTCCTCAAAAACCCACTGACGGTTTCGACCTTCATAGATTTCATCAAGTAAACATGGTTCCCGGGTTTTTGGCAGTCCGATTTCCTTTGTACATCCCATTTGATGTTGGTCGAGTTTTACATTTATTTTCAGGTAAACCCTCCAAATAACGGAGATTTGTTAGAAAGGTTCAGAATTCGATTTAAAAACTCAAAAAGCCTAATGATCTACATTAAAATAGCAAGATTGATAACATATTTGCACGTTTTGAGAATCCCTTGGAATGATGGTCGGAAAAGTTTGTAACCCAAACTTGACACCCGAAGAGTTTCTGTCTCTGGATTTCATGCGAACGCTTGTACGAACGTTTTTTACACACGGACGCATTTACAGTTGATGCTGAGCCTATTGGAACTTGCATGAAACTAATTGGATACAATTTTTGTCTTTTTTTGTCTGTAACTCACCTTCCTTGCCCGCTTCCAACTTGCACATTGCCTCAGTCCGAAAAAATCAAATCTGTTCACACCTGTTATTCCGAGGCAACGATATTCCAAACGGAGTCGGTCGACATCTTGCATCTGTTAGGCAACATACAGTTCAAATGTCCGATCCGATAAGTGTTCATACACAGCCACCAGGATTCTGTTTCTGGCAGTAAAAAATGAAATTGCGTACACGGATGGAACAAGAGGGTCCCTATCTGTGGCCGCGTCAGAAGACTTGGGAAAAAAGTTTATTTGGGTCTAGTGCGGACATGAATAATTCCTGAGTTGTTCTGCACCAGAAAAAACTCAGCGTTATTTGTGTAGAGTGAAATGGGTAATTCGATGGGAGACGTTGTTGGATAAATTGCTCGCTGTCAAGCTGACCGAGCACCTCAATCATGCAGTAAAAAATGCTTTGCTCAGAGAACATTTCAGTAACAGTCAATTGTGATTTTGCCCTGTCAGTGAGGCCAGTCTACGCTGAACAGCATGGAAGTATTGTACAACTGATTCATCCTTATCGGGCACCACCAGCCGTGCGTAGCTGGCGAAAATCGAGGACGTCTCGAACCCGCAACCCCCACCTAGCAGCTGGGACACATGACAGTTCGGCCACGAGCGGCCGATCAGCAGTTTGACTGGCTCTCACATGGACAAAATATAGCGCCACTCATCCTTCAGTCCCTGCAACCACATCACGTGGTCACGTATTGACTGGCCTATCGAGTGATGACTTCTCAGATGAAAGTTTCACTCGTCTCGTGAAATTAATCTTCCTCTGAACTACTAATAAACTGATCTTCGTGTGAGTTTTTGTAATTTTCAATGGAGGTTCTATCGATCGGCCATCAGTAATCGGTGTTTCAGTGCCCCATTGTTGGGTGTAGGTTATGCTCACTAGACGATTGGAGACGGACTTATTTATCCAGAGGAAGATGGCTTTGGGAAACTACTCATAAGGTTGCTGATAAACCTTCAACAGACCACGACCAGTTTTGCACCATTTTGAGTTCATCTGATAGGCTCAATTCATTTGATTTCCAAGCAGGATTTCTTCAGCAGTAATGCAATGCCTTTTCCCGATTTAAACCGTAGTTAACGGAGGCAAATTTGCATGGAAAATAAATGATAGTAACGTACACGCTATTATCGGGGCAAGATGGCTCAGTGGTTAGAGCGCGGATTTACTGATCGGAAGGTCCGTGGTTCGAACCCGACCTCTACCTCTCGACGTCCCCTGTCTAGGCTTGGGCAACCTGGCAGTATCCCAGCCCTCGTGCTTCCTTCGGGTGGTATGGCAGCTAGGCACCGAAAGGGTGAACAGGTGAACAGCGGACACGCCATTATAGCCCTATCCCCTTGATAAGTACATCCAACAAGGGCTAGAATTCGGTAAAACACTCTGGGGAATGGGTTGCAAATGTTAAGTAAGTGAACAACAAACTAATTCCACATTCTCAGAAAATTTTGGGCAGTGATTTACAATATGTTTTTCTGGGTAGGCAGTCTGTTTGGAGAGCCGGAGGAAGGGAAGCGAACTCTGGTTTCAGCTTGATTTCTTATGGTGTGCATTCTGTGTAAAAATTTTCTATTCTGTGAATTTGACGGTTCAATTGCTTGAACAGTTGGAGGAAAACAATGAAATAACGTAAGCTCATAGTGCAAAGTACATCGCGCACATACTTGGCTTCTGTCCGCAAACATTCACAGTGTTGCTGCCTCTCAGTTTTTCAAGAGAAAATTGGATAGATGGATAATGACACACCTGTATCGCATGGCAAAATCCACAGTTCACCTTGTAATATTTGCACAGTTCGTGGTCTGTGGAGATTGACGACAAAGATGCTCACTGTTCTTGAAAGAACAACACCCTTGTAGTAGCTGAAAGCTCTTCGATAGCCCACGGTCGTTCTCGTCCGCTTCTCTTGGGGCTCAATAGGTGTGCGCAGTTCCCAACGTCAACCTCAGGTTGTACTCAAACCCAAATTGGATGAAATTTGACGCAAAAAATTTGGTTTTGACGATTGACTCAACTCTCGAATAACATAGCAAACGAAACCTGGACTGGGCTTCGGATTGCCCATTCAATTAAAGAAAACCATCATAAATGGAACATTCAGCTGGGATTCAGTTGAGTCGCCCAGAAAATAAGTTTGACATAAACTGAAGTACTAGGCATGCATCCTGAGCTCCAAGAAGGTCGAAGCCGCTGATAGTTTATCCAGAGTGTTCACTGATCTTATGGGTAAAGTTGGCACATATATGTTGACAAATGGGACATCTTGTGGACATCTTGTTACACCTCAATCATGAAACAAAATGTGTGCAGTACGTTCATCTGAAGAATGCAACAAACGAGAAATCTACTTGAGTTTCAGGAGAGGCAATACCAACTTAATGTCTGTGTGTACCGAAACATTCGTCCTGTGTTTCACCCCTTTCCAGATCGTTTCGTTACTCTGATACCTGTCAAGAGATTTGCGCAGTATGATGTTTATACTTCGTGTGCAACCATCGAACAATTAAAGCAGCGAAATATCTCATTACTGTGGATTTTTACCATTCACAGATTAATCAGAGGGATTGGGGTGGTCAGTTTCACAAATGCGGATGTCAGAATTTTCGAAAACCCGCGTGCCGTTAATATCAGGTATGTAATTAGCTGTCGATTCTCCGGAGTGCGCCGAACATGTTTAATCGAAGGTGTGGATGTCGGATCCTATTCCGTTCTGTCCAAACGCGAATGACTCATTGCTTTGCTAGCTGCCGTTAGTTTACGTCGAGTTCACACCCCGTACACTGGTGAATCAGCAGAAAATGAACTTTCCTTACAAGTCTTACGTCGGCTGTCTATGAAGCGGTCACGGATATTACGGACTGCAATTGATCGCAGACGTTATCGCAATTCGAATATGTAACCCAAAGCTCTATGTTCAAAAGAATTTGTACATTGTTCGCAAATTACACTTATTTGCACAGTACTGTGAATGAGACCGGTAGTCGGATGTTGAACAGTTTTCAGTGACACTGTGAGTAGTATTTCTCCAAGAATTGTTTTCTACCCTGCTACTTGTGCTGGTCTACTAGCTATTTCATTTCAAATGGGCTAATTCGATTGTGACGTCATCCGTTCTGTTCCATGGCCCACGAATTCTCGTGCCATTCTCTGGCATGGGTGACCAAGTTGGCACTATTTTGAACTACCATTTAGTTCTTATCCTCCTGCACGATCAGCTGCGGTGACTCGGCCATGGACTACTCAAGTCGAATCGTCATCTGCCAAGATGAGTTTTGTTCTTCGTGCCGCTTACAGGATGGCGCAACCTGCGAGCCGGAGAAAGGGTAAATTGGTAGAATAGTAGGAAAAAATTACAGAGTTTGAATATTGATGGTGCAAGCTGCTTTTGAGAATGGGGCTCAGGTGCTTGGTGCTCGTGGCTGGTGGCCAGTTGACGTAAGTGGCGTTCGTACTGTCAGTTTCTTTCCAGAAAGCTTGTAGTGGTAGGCACCTCAGAATGTTTGCGATAGGCCAGCACCAGGTTCCCCCTTCACCTTTTCTACTCCCTTTTTCCTCACTTTGAGGTTTTAGGTATAACCAGATAAATTTGTTGTCGTACGGCAGCGATGCATCAGTCTCACCACTCTGCAATAGGCCAACCGCGCAGTCATTGGACCCTTAGTGAGTCGTGACAGATAGCTGTAGTCAAATGAGTTCCTAGAATTAGTCAATTCAGGGTTTGATAAATACCCCCAAAAGGACTACCATCGGGAAAGACGAAAATTCTACGGTTATCGTAAGAACACACCGACCAAATAAGGTG
Organism: Opisthorchis felineus; assembly: GCA_004794785.1. NCBI lineage: Eukaryota > Metazoa > Platyhelminthes > Trematoda > Opisthorchiida > Opisthorchiidae > Opisthorchis > Opisthorchis felineus. The sequence goes on along the minus strand of SJOL01008888.1, from coordinate 387,941 downwards.
CCAGACGCCGTTCGACTGTTACCTCAGAAATGCGCTGTTAACAAGTTCTTCTGAAACAAATATTGTTGGCAGCCATAGGCAGATAGGTTGGAAGCTGCGCAGATGAACCGACACACAGGTGGCTACCTTTCTTTCACCATACACAGTGTCTGGTGGCTACAGTTGTGTGAAGAAGAATATCCGAGATTTAATACAGTTTAAGCTCATGCGCAGTGTTCCTTCGTTTGAACAGCCCTTTCCCCATCCCAATGTTCTTATTCTGGTGAGCCCATAACAAAACGAAAGCAATGGACTCCAGTTTCATTCCAGTTTGAGTTTGATAGCCTCACCTGGAATCGAAATCCGGGTATCTGATACGGAAGGCAAGCGTGTGACTGCTACAGTGCGATCTGCTGTATCCTGTCTAAGTGCCAACCGACCACATATCTGATCAACCGCTAATGACCACAGCGGTTAGGTGTTCAAACTGCTAGCCAGAGATACGAGACTCCCTTGGATTTAGTGGGATGCGCACTGCTGGTGATTCTCAGTAAGAGTGAAACAGTTTTAGAGTCCTCCTCGGCTTCTCAGCGTAGATTGGAGGTATTCTCAATTGAAAACAAACGTTTCTAAAGAGCTACGTTCAACTGACTGTTTAAGTTTGATTGACTGATTGAAAAAAATCGTTCAGCTTTAACCCCCTTTCGGTGCCTAACTGCTATGCCACCAGAAGGAAGCACGAGGGCTGGGATACTGCCAGGTCGCCCAAGCCTAGACAGGGAAGTCGAGAGGTAGAGGTAGGGTTCGAACCACGGACCTTCCGGTCGGTAAATTCGCGCTCTAACCACCGAGCCATCTGGCCCCGATTGACTGATTGATCAAGTGATCAATACTTGGGGACCCGATTGGTCTGCATGATCAAATTTAAAATGGCTGAAACTGGTAGCCAGATGCCCCGGGATTTTTATTGATCCTCTGAGCAGCCTATTTTCAATGATAGTACAACGACAGCTTTAGTAGGGTTTCAACCCAAAACAAAGCGGCTTTTATGCAGCACGAGTAGGCAAAGAATACCGAAAACATACTATTCGGCCAAGGATTCATTTTAGCCTCTGCATTTTTGCACATCCTTCCAAGTTGATGTTCAACTTATGGGGCAGAAAAATGCTATCCGTTTTTCAGAAAAGCTTACTCCCAATATGTGCTTCAAACCCTTGGATCAGATCAACGATCTTGCTTCCTCTACAAAAAGGAGACAAGCCAAAAACAAGGCGTAGTCTTTCCGATCAAGATCGAGCCACCAATTCCACACTTTGAAGATGATTCCTTCTTTCAACGTGCACGAAAAATGCTCCATTCGTGTGTTGCCTGCATATATGGCTCACCGAAACGATCATCCAGCTTGCGTACACATCATAATCGACACGCGAACGCATGCATTATGAGCGAAAAACAGGCCTGTTTAGAAGACATCAGGCCATCAATCATTGGTAAGGCGAACTGCTTCATTCAACCCCCCACCCATGTTCTATATGTCGCACATCACGCAACATCACCTGGGCCGTACAGTGCGGTTCAAAACGGCGGGAGGCAATTTCAAACTATAGTTGATCTAAGAATGTGTACAATGTGCATATGGGGCAGGATCATTTAGAAATAACTAGCCTGAAGCAAACCAACATTTGGGGTATGCATAAAATAATTACCATGCCCCAGAAACAGTGATCAAGTTTGTGTCACGTGACCGTAGTTTGGATACAGGATTCCTGCTGGGTAAATAGACGTTTGGGAATAGTGGAGACCGCGAGGCGAGTGTACCAGCTGGAACCGTCCAATATTTTGCTCACCAACATTGCTTTTCTCAAAAAACGAATAAACTAGATTGAAGCCTGAGGGAAACCATTAGCAGTGCGTTGTTATATGAGTTGTGACTGGTGGGAAAACACGTGAAATTTGGGTACCTGTCTGCGTAATCGTTAACGGTTGCGCTGGGCTGAGGCGTACCATCGCCCAAACTCGCAAGAGAATTAAGTGGCTCGCAATTTCAATATCCTTGTTCGGACTGCCGTTAAAAGGGCGAAACATTTTTCCTTTCGGATCCGTAACCCCTGAGACGTTGTCGTTGGTCAATAAGACGTTCAAAAGGTACGGATCGAACCAGCGATGAATGGAGCCCTTGTGACTGGAGTTAAACATATACCTCGGTAAACCAAACTACCTCCACTCGACCCCCTAAATCAAATTTCAGCTTAAAGCATCGGGAATCCGATAATCGAACGGACGCATCACTTATCCATCCCGCTAAACAAGGTTCGAGACAACTTAAAACACAGTTGCTGATAACATGAAGCAGACGAATGGGGCATGTACACCGCAGTCTCTGATGACCTGGATGACAGCATTCGGCAAACGAAAGAAAAAAGGCTTTGTATCATATATCTCAGCACAGGGTCAAATGAGCACCGGACCTAAGATTCATCTCTGAAGGCTAATGGACGAGGTGTTAATACTCGAGAAGTGACTGTTTAGAAAACACCTTACGATTCTTAGAATGGTATTAAATGTCCATTGATTCAAGAGAGCAAAAAAAAAGATAGCGGATGACTAAATCAGCGGATATCTACAGAGTAACTCAGTTCTGGTGCGATTATTTGGGCAAACTTCCGAAAAGGTGCATAAACTATAGTCCAGGTTGTAAACGAATCAATGTTCAAAGTGATGGCGAAACGGTCGCTTCTTCTCGTAAAAATCAAAGGACCATGGCAAACGACTATCAGTTCGTAAAATGCAAAAGCAGCTAAACAGAACATACTTGCATCAAAACACTTCGGATAAGATACACTTCTTACCTAATGAAAATTACGGATTCCACCCCAAATTTCTGAGTAAACTTACCGTGCAAATCAGTGATGGGAAACAAAGTTTTGCCTGAAATTTATGAAGTTATCAGGTTGCTGAAGTGTGTGAACAGGCGGCTGGCAAAAGTTCAAATCAAACGCTTGACTCCTGGAGTTATCAAAGTTAATATTCCAGGCAAACGGCTCGGGTTATGTGCCAGAGCACAGCAGATATGATAACCGTTGAGTGGCCTATAATCCGTGAAGACATTTGAATCCGTTCAGCCCTTCATATAGTAGACAAACTTTACTAATTCGGGTGTCCTTCGGATCCTGTGAAATTTGTTCTAATTCCAAGCGTTGGACTACATGTAATCACTCACTACTTCACACAAGGTGAATTTCCAGATGAAGAGTCTCAGACGGTCTTGGAAAGCCTCGGCAACTAGTTATGTGACAGACTTCTCAAGGTCACCTCCAGATGGAGCAAAAAGCCAGCGACAGGGATTAGGCTTCCCAATACAGTGATGGAGGTCAACGATCAACCTTACAGACACTGATGAGTTCAGCTGTTTCAAGGACTTGAACGCGTCATGCCTTCGCACATGTCAGTGTGTTATGTATGTGGCTAAGGCAGAACTGAATTTTCGTGACCTGACGAAAACATGTCGAACCGTCCCTGTTTATATAACCCCACATAGGTTCCACACTTTCGTTCGAACTGCTAAGTTGTTCTAATCTAGGTCTGTGAATAGCCCTTTTTAACATCCTACCGACTGATCTTGTTATTCAGAAATGTGCGACACTTGAAAATTTCTTCCGAAAGCCTATTGACCATCTCCGCGAATTGCAACTATGTCTGCATTTGGAGTCATTTTATTCGCAATATTTATTTGTTCTGAGTCTTGTTGCCGAACTCTAAGGCCACCGCCTTTTTGCTTGCTTGTCCCAGTAGCTTCTGGATCTCTGTGATGGTCACAGATCACCGTCCATTTTGGCTAGGACGGACAGAAATAACTTAAAAGCTTTAGGGATCTGGCAACCATTATGGTTTTTCCACACTGCTTGATATCCCACATGATGAGTTCGTTGGGCAAAGAGTACTTTATCCTTGTCGGCAGATTGATGTGAACAGGTGGCTAACATGATTGTAAAGGTGTAGTCGAATCACATATTGCGATCGTACTCTGTCAATCCTCATTGGACCAGAAGCGACAAATACACTCATTTGCAACTCACTTCAAGAATGTTATAAACGAGGGATTCAGTTGGGTCTCTCGTGAAAACCAAGCTGATATGCAAACAAGTGTACTTATCGGAATCTGTCCAATTTGGGTTCAAGTGGAATATAAGATTGACGGAAAATTTGGAAATGCGCCTACCTAAGGAGCTCCAAGAGGGGTGAAACCGGTCGTTGGCTGTCGAGGTTTTTTCAGCAACCTTGTAAGCGGTTTCCTTTATGAAAATAGACCTAAAGCGCTTTGAGGATCGAGCTTTTCCGGACCCGAACACACATTCACTGTAAACGTTTGGTAAAATCCAAAGTCCTGGCAATGCAATTATATCAGTTCTTCCACGATCAAAAAAACGGCTACTCAAATGATTTATTTTGAAGATTACGTAGCAGTCACTCGGTTGCCTGAACAGAGAGTTAGAAGAACACCGAAAAGTTTCGGTTATTCTTCGATTCCACCACAATTCACAAAGTTGGTCTCACGAACTTCGACAGATGTATTATTTACGATTGACAAACTGGTTACCTGTTGAGTCGAAGTACCCACTGTTAAAATCATGACATCCGCTCGAGTTCTCTAAGCCATTTTTGAACGGAATCTTGGTATGTATCTGCAGTTTTCAAAAATACACTCATTTTCGTACCAACTGGGTTTTGACGAGGCACTCACCTGGAACCCAAATGAATCTCTCGTTTATCATGTTCTTAGTGAAGTGATTCTTTGTTCGTCCTTTTCAGCGACCTTATGAGCAGTGTATTACGTCTATACTATATCTGTAGTTCCTTAACTGACACTCATTGAATAGTGTTCACTATTACCTCAAACTGCGGTCATTCTGCTAGACCAGTTGACGCAGTCCACTTACGTCATTGTTAGGATGATTACGTAAGCATTGCCATGTACTTAAGTGAGATAAGAAGGGTTGGAACGTCAGCCGTTAACAAAGCTTGGAGGTTGTAGACCTGAGAGTTCAGTCAGCCAACCAGTTCACTATTAAACAAAGGGTTAGTTTTTGTAACTGAGAAAAGGATTATGCTAATTGGCTGATTCTTCAACTACCTAGCTTGTGTAGGTTAACAACGATATGCCTTGCTATTCAACCTCATCGATTTTGTTTCATTTCTCCAAGCGATTTCTAGTAAAACGGAAAAGATGGTAGTGAGTCCGATTTTAACTAACTTGGGAGGATTTAGTCTGACTGCCGTGTCAAAACGACGAAAACTAGCCATTTAGAAATTCAATATTCAAGTACAAATTGACGCTGGTTTTTCAATAGTCTGGTATGAGAACTGCCGAAAGCTTGCCTTGGGAAAGGGCATTCGGCTTGTCTCGTGTGCTAGCGGCCTCCAGGTGACCAAGTATCTCCAGAAAATAGTAGGTTAGTTACAACTGTTGGACGTTTTCTGTGGATGGCCACGTTATTCACGCCGTATTCCTGAACATATACAACTAGATCAAAACTGTCCGGATAAGTTGCGGCAGTCATGGAGCGTATCACCAGGTTGCCTTATTGTGTTTCTACCTAATCAGCCTTGTAAGATCTGCCCAAGAATGCCACTCACAGTATCTGAATAGTCTGCTTACCGGCCTAATGACGCAGTCAGACTTGTAGTCATATTTTGGTTGACTGGCTTTACAAATGATGACTCCTCAGATGGAAGTTTCACTCGTTGGGTGGGTTTTGTTCTTCGTCCGAGCTTCCAGTAGATTGCTGATAGTGTGAGTGTGAGTCAACATGTGTGACCACGTGATGTGGATCCCATGACTAGATGACGCGTAGCGCTATGTCCTGTCTGAGTGAGAGCTAATCACACTGCTGTTCAGCCGCTCGTGGCCGAACGGTTAAACACCCAAACAGTGGTGGGGAAGTCGCAGGTTCCAGACGCCCTAGAGTTTCGTAAGATGCGCACTGCTGGTGATTCTAATTAAGGACCTAACAGTTGTACACTGCTTCTCGACTTTTCAGCATAGACTGGCTCCACTCATAGGATGAAAATTCCAAAATATCCTCCCCTACCACCAACTGCAAAAACAAAACTGTCCCGCTATCTTACCCACGACCCACCGAACAAAACATAGAGTCATTATGAAATATACAATGAGATGTAAGCATCCAAACCACAAATTTCCCGGTAACAAATGCATCACTAGAGTAACATCAGAAGATTTTCAGAATTGCTCAACGCCCGGAATTCGTAATACACTGCAGAAATATTTGTTCGAAGACAGAGAAACCGATAGCCACACTCCATAGTTTGCTGATGAACGCGCTATGAATCCGGTCATGGGCAACGTTATCTGTACTGCACTGTATCAGACATAGGAAGACCGATATAAACAGAGCTAAGATTGATACTGACAAATGTTTGAGCGTCTTCAACCATTAGTGGTTTTGGTAATTTTGTTGATAAAATCATGTGATTTGGCTGGGATCCAGTTGAGTCATGCATCGAAACCACATTATTGTGGTAAATTTCGATCAATTTGTGTTCAGACAAGACATAAAGTTCAAAGAAACTCAGGCACTGTGCCTACCTGATCAGCCCCAAGCTGGACAAAACAATTCATGGGCAATTCAAGGGGTTTCAACAACCTTATGAGTAGTAGCTTATGTCTATTCAATGTATTGCGTTATTACGAATATCGCACCAACTGAAACATGGGACTGCCTGGTGCAGCACACTCAACTGTTTAAGGACATCATGAACGAGAGATTAAGCTGGGTTCCAGGTGAGTCTCTCGTCAAAACCGAATTGGAATGCAAATGAGTGTATTAGTCGGAATATGAACAGAAGTTTAATTTACTGTACAATCAGGTTAATCATCATCAGCATCCTTCAAGCAAACATGTTTTACACCGGTTCGTGATTAGTGGTGAGCAGGACTACATATCCAAGGGACTGGCCATAATAAATGGCACCCAGAGATCCCATCGCTGTACTGAGAAGAGCCAATAAGTAAATTAGGAACCAGAAAAGCGCGAAAACTCGATTTTCATCTCAATGGCCCTTTGGACCTCGTTGACGGGTTAGAAGCTGTTGATATCAAGAATGGACACATTTGATCTGTAGACGTGCAGTCGCTCATTACTAATGTTCCCCTACAAGAAGCCATTGATTTTTTGTGTACCCTGGTTAAATCGTAAACTTTTCGTCTTCCCATTGCGATAGAGCATCTCAAAGAACAGCTACTTTCGTGCACTGAGAAAGATGGTCTCAAGTTCTTCAACGCGCCTTACCAGCAAGTCGGTTGTGCTGTAGTAGCCAGCCCACTGAACTCAGTTCTGCCTAGCTTTTCATGACAAAAAATGGAGAGAAAGCTCACGGAATGTTTTTGAAATTGACTTACTATCGGCGCTACGTATTTGATACTCTGGTAACAGCCAGAGACGTGAGGGAGATTCGTTAATGTTTACAGAAAAACTACTTGCTTCGGTCAATATACATGCTTCTCCCCTGCTGAACCACTAAAGAAACGCGACAAAACACTGTTTCAAAGAGCACTTTGGATTTGTTGTTGTTAGTTTTGTTGCAGCCAATTGGAATCACTCACAAAGACCTTGAAACAAAATGGGTGTACTTTGCGTTTCATTAGAAAATACGCTAAAGGAATTGAACACAGCAGGTCGATCTAGGGAGGGCTTTGTTTTGAAGATGGTGTCACAGTGACAATAGGAACATAGCGTTTGTCGTCGACACCTAGTCGGATATGTAATGTGGCCTGAATATACTTTCCCAATAGAACCCTCAATTGGAAGAGACCAAGCTGCTATGGGGAAATCTAACTCTGTATACCAGTCTATCCGTAACCTCCGGACAAGGTAAATTGACAGAACACATAGGTGCGTCGCCAATACAGTGAGAGAGCATATAAGTCTGTGAGTGTGAAATTACCTTTTTCGAAATTCCGGATCAACTTACGGACAGAAAATACCTCTATAGCAGAACATTCTGAGATGCCTACACCTCCAAGCGCTCAGTTAGACAATCTGGAAATAAACTGACAGCACAAACGCCAGTGAAATCAATTAGCTGCCATTTCTTGCAATGTCTCCTGCCAAACGTAGGAGGGGTCACGGGGACCCCATCCTGGAAGGCGCACAAAACCAAAAAAACACCCAAACTCTTCGTAATCTCTTTCACACCCTTCTGCTATGTCTTCCTTTTTCCACCTCGGGGTTTGTGCCATTCTGAAGGAAGCACACAGAACAACACTAGTCTCGGTAGACGGTGTTTCGCCATGCGTTGGACATGACCGAGCCATCCAAAACTAGCGATAGTTGTGAAGCATCGGTGGTCAACAAACCCGAAAGCGCCCCACATCACCTGTCCGCAGAGGTCACGTCTTGCTGCCACAGAACAATACAGCCTTTACTGTAGCCCTGTGCACACGACCCATGAGACCCAATAGTATGCCATTTTGACGCCACAAATGATGCAAATTAGCAATGGTGATTCTGACTGTTGAGATTATTGTACTGACTTCATCAGACACATTTCCGTCAGAGCTGATACAACTGCCAAGGCATCTACTATACTGTCTTATTATATTATACTTTTATATTATCACTATAGTATATAAATATTATACATCACACTATTATATTATACTTTTCCATCACTGAAATTCGGGGGTTCCGAGGTTTATTCGAGGCGATCGCAATGAATCAGCAAAGCAACACGGTTTCCTAAAAGTAACTTTTAATGGCCCTTGCGCTCTCCGGTATATGGTGCCGTAGTTTTTTGTCTGCCAATCAGCTAATCTATCCGACCTCGGCTAAGGGTGTTCTGAGGGAGACCTCTAAGAAGCTGAGATTTCTTTATTTCGCAGGCTTTTTTTGGTTGTTTATCACGCTCTATCCTGTCAAGGGGCAATTGAACTACATTGCTGAACAACTACCTTCAGTTAAATGTTATGGGGCCAAGCGTGTCTGGTTGGCTGGGCGATTTTTGAGATTCCTACCAACTTCCAAGATTCGCATTGTAAGATCGGATGGGCCGGTTGAACTGACATGTCCTGATTTCGGGTAAACTGGGCACTAATCATCACGTACACTTAATAGATTTTCGAATGCCTGAATTTAGTTGCATTTTCACTGAGGAAGACAACTAAGAGATTAACATTTGTCTTCGAATTGTCATCAGAAGGTCAACACAAATCGTGTTCATACATAAAACGTGACGCATACAAACATGGAACAAATGAGTAGGGAGGAGGGAAAATGTGTACATGTGCGCCAGAACTCACAAACTGTTTTATCTGTGGGTTCGTTGATCCTGTCCCGAGTATGTAGTCAGTTTGACAGGAGGCCGGCTTCGTCCAGCCGCAAACCTCCAGGGAGAAGTTAAAGCTGAGATTCTAATACGAAGGCAAAATGATGCCACAAGGAAGAAAGCCATACGCTGCGGAGTTGTTCACTGGAAAAACGCCAACTAAACAGTTACAGACTATATGACAGGAAAGTCAAACTCTCATTTGCATGTTGTTTTTTTTAAAAAAAACTGAATATCCGTCTTTTCTTGAACGCGTCTTCTTGAACGCATCTTCTTGAACTCTCCTGGATATTCATTGACTATCACGCATTGCAAGCGAAAACTGCAAAGTAGTTCCACAAATTCCGTAATAAATCCCACCTTCCATTAGATCAAGGCGGAGTTACGAGAACGCACATACTACTCGCATGCCTCATCAGTAGTATCTACCATTACAATGTTAGCCGTTCAGCTGCAACACCCTCTCGGTGCGTAGCTGTTATGCCACCGGAGGGAAGCACGAGGGCTGAGATATTGTCGGGTAGCCTAAGCCTAGAAAGGACCGGGAACCACGGACCTTCAGGTCAGTAAGTTCGTGTCTTAACCACTGAACTATCTCGTGCTCAAGACAGGATGCCCTCTTCCGAAAGAATGGAACTTTTTTAGAAAGAAGGGCTCTATGGAAATTATGAGTATGCGCTGTCCAATATTCACTGAATTTTAATCAGTATCCCGTTGGTCCGAATTCCAAGAAAGGGACTTCCAATAAACAGTACGGAAATCGTGGGAATCAGAGTTCATGAGAGTGAAGTGTAAAATGTTGAGCAGCAGATTCAACGCGTTAGTCAGCAACAACAAACAGGCAAAGAGTGGTTCCGAAATTTGGTTTTATCACAGCTCTTGGTTTTCGCTTAGAAAACGCAGATGAGTCTGTTGGTGCGCAACACCACGCCTCTTCGTGATCACATCTAGAAGAGAGAACCAGTAAAGTGTGATAGCAGGCCACTTTTACAGGCCGTTCCAGCATATGCGGCGAAATCAGAAGATGAAAAGCCCTAAAGAGACAGGGGTGTATTGTCTCCGATGTGGTCAGTCAAAACCTTATCCTGATGCTGTAGTCCGCAAACTGATTTTGTTCACCAATGTGTACCACGCATATTTGCAACTTTCGACTATCTATTCACGCATTTGCAATACATGTAAAATAACTAAATGTTTCAGCTTGCAGTAGGTACAGTGTGAGGGGTCTGTTGGCAGAAACTCTCGAGGAATCTGTCCTTTATTTGCATGAGTTCGATTCCAACATCACGCGAGGTGGTAAAATTTCCTTTAGGTTGTGACCTCATGTATGCTTCACTTAGCAAATTAGCTCAATGGTAACTGTCCATTGGAACCCATCGGTAGTATGAGAACATCCAGCAATTCTTAAATCAGCTTTTGTCCCATAAATCCTCATACTATCAACAGTTTCCAAGGCGACCGGGGCTTAGGAACTCCCTGGAGTTCGGCTGACAATTCCCAATAAAGACGAAACAACTTTACAATGCTTCTCTGTTTCCCAATATAGATTTACCCTACGTACGACGTGAAATCTCAGATGGGAATTCCCAGATCTTCTCGTATTACCAACAATTTCTAAGTAGCTCAGAAGGGAGAAAAATTCACATATCACATGACTCTTCCAGCTGAGGAACCAGTCAACGCGTGACCACACGATATGAATCCCATGACTAACGTTACCTGACGTCATGGTCAAAGGAGGGAAGCCCTTCGCTGCAAAGTCGTTTATTGGCAAACACCAACTAAACAGTTACCAACTATTTGACAGGAAAGTAAACGTCACATATGCACATAGTTTTTAAAAAATGAACATTATCACGCGTCTTATTGAACTTTCTTAGATATTCATTGACTACCACGCAATTGTAAACGAACGTTGCAAAGCAGTTTCACAATTTCTTTAATAAACCTCACCTTCCATTAGACGCGAGGCGGAGTTACGAGAAAGCCACATACTACTCACATGCCTCATCAGTAGTATCCGCCGTTACAATGGAACAAGCCAATCACTCCTCTGATCATCTGCTCTTGACCCGACGGTTTAGAATTCAGCTATTAACCGGGAGGTCAGGGGTTGCAGTCATCCTGGAGGTAGGTTCTGTGCAGTGATGACGATGCTTCTCGGTTTTTCAGTAGAGATTAGCTTCATTTACTGGACATCCACGATTCTTCGGGTGTTTAATTGGATGTTAATTCTATCGTGTCACTCTAACTTGGGCTTCACGTAACCCTTCACGTTGGATCATCTTACACGTGTATAGGCCTCCTGAATTCCTTGGAAGTTGTAAACTTCTGCGAAATCCATTGCAGTCGGGTTTCAAAAGTGAGGTGTGTAACTGAAACCGAAGTATGATGGGGTTTGATGCAGTAAGACTTATGAACAAGTCACCTTCACTGTACTAGCGTAGCGGATAACTAATCCGAACTAAGCTCCTGTGCGGTAACACGCGTTGTCGATGGTCCAGCGCTTTTTTGCGCCTTGTACAAAAAACAAACTGGTCTTTTGTTGGCTTTTTATGTGTTTAATAATCCAACTAATAAGTAAACTGAAAATACTAGTGACTCTTGCTCTCATTTGAAAAAAACCAACCGAGGTTTTGCCAGGGTTTATTGGATAACGGCAAAATTTCCATTCTAACATTATTGTGAATCTTCCAGGTACTGTTCTGAACTATGAGTCCTGCCATAGCAACTTACACGTCTGGATCATTAACCTAACTCAGAGAACCACCCAGATGGCCATGGTGAGCATCCTCTTGTCCAGAGTGCACACCCGCACTTGGCCAATGCATTCTGTATTATTGTTCGTGTTTCGTACTCTTCTACCACACAACTAAACAACGTGGGGGTGGGGGACAACGGACTTGGCTGTCAGTACCCTATTAACTGCCGTATCAACCCATATTTCACAGAACACGGTTCTCAGCCACAGTGGCCACCACTGGAGAGATTTGATGACCATGAGTCTCGTTCAAATGATACATCTAGAAGTTTGAGCGTAATGTTGGTTTGAATGCGAATGAACTGCTTCCGCAGCTCAGCTCCTTTCAAGTTTGATGACTCACGCGGCTGCACTTTAAAGTCCAATGCATCGATATGTATATGATGTTTGTAAATATTGTGCTGTCGACGAGTTTCTCAAAACGCATGAATCACCAAACCTGGATAGGTGCATTTTGCACGACCGCAAAGCATTCGTCACTAAAGAGTTTATTATTTTCCAATCGACATTTCAACCTCCATGTCTGGAAGTACAGTTTCATTCTTATTTGGGACTATTACAAGTGCAGAAAAAAGGGGCACGAAGGACGGGATACTGCCAGTTGCCCAAGCCTTGACAGGGGAAGTCGAGAGGCAGAGGTCAGGTTCGAACCACGGACCTTCCGGTCAGGAAATGCGCGCTCTAACCACTGAGCCATATACAAGTGCAGATGTCCAGACTGATTCGAACTCACGACATCTCGGCCAGTAGTTTGAGCCGTTCGGCAGAGAGCTATTGATCAGCCGTAAGAGTAAGCTGGGCTTGGACAGTACAAGTGATTATAAATCAGCGTGATACACAGCTTGCGTTCTATCAAAAGATCCCAGTGGGTGATCGGGAATGTCGATAATTACAAGGCAAGAACGAACTGAATTATCTTGAATTAGTCGGTGGTAACTATGTTCTGAACCGTATTCTGTTTGACCAATGCCTGTTTTGCAGATCATCGTGGACCTGGAGAACAGTCGGAAATTATGACGCTTTCAGTCAACGCAGGCTAATGCAGATGAACAGCATAACCTTGGATTTGAAGACGGTCTAATCTGAAATCAATCTCAAGGCCTTTCATCCTCATTGAGACATATCACATGTTAGTCTGAGCTGGAGTACCTAATCAGTGAGTAAGCAGTTTAGCACTCCTAACCAAAGAATTACCCGCCTATCGGGATAAATTTTCAAAGCAATAATTGTGATATAACTTTATTGGAACAGTTCGTCATCTTTCCCGATGAGTCCACACCGATTAGGGGAAGCAGTGCATACAATTGGCTATACTTAGATCCGACACCGGACTGTTGACCTGAGAGCGTGTTACATCCAGACCGCCAGCGCAGGCGCTTGCATTTGACATGGTCATACTTGGTGGAGTTTTGAGGAAATGGAAATCGATTATGTTTTTTAGGTGGATTTTTCTATCTCTTCTAAAATGAGTGCTCGTGCTTGTTTGCGGTTCACACATCTATACGCTGGATATAGGCTGGACCCAGGTCGTCATTCCTGTTTTCCAGATCAATGGGAACAGGTATCTAGCTAAACTTTAATAAGAAATATCAAGCGTGACCGTTTTTCACAAACGTTTTAAGAACTATAACGTTCACTAGGGAAACTCAGTAAATTGCGGGTTATCCTATCCTTCAGCCGCACTACATTTGGACATTAATGCAACCGTGAAAAGATGCAAGAGGCTGTGCATACCGATACCTGAGTTATCTGATGAGCAAATCTAATGTTCACTCGTTAAGTCGTCAGTGTGAACCAGCTTTGCTTTTGACAACTATGTTTTGAAGCAATAGTTACTCATTGCGTCAGTAACACAAAGCATTTCAGTTGGGGTGTCTCCTTGAAGAAATAAATTAGCCCTCGAGGGAGGCAGATAGTGTATCTGTTGCAGTTGTGTTGGGTTTATTTTCTCGATGGAAGGACTGCAAATTGAAAACCACATTCTGAGATCAGCCTCCCGTACAGATGTACCGTATTAGACACACCCACGTTACGCCAGTTTTACTCTAATTTCTGGATTCTTTATTATGCCTCAGTCAACGTCGGAACAAAGGTTATCTCAAAAAGGGTTGAGCTGTTTTTACCGAAATGAAGGACTGCGTTTCTGGTAAGTGAGGCTTCGTTGTGATCAAAAGCGTTCCAATGTTTGCGGTGAATACTGTCAGACAAGAGTTTATCGGCACTTTGACGGTTGTTTCATATTTAGGCACTCCGGAATAGCAAGAATGTGAAAAAATGATACATTGTTATTAAACATTTTAGCGGTATATTTTCTAGTTTTTCTGGACGTTGCTTGATTTTGTTCTGGAAAGTCAAAATTTTTTACCACCAGCTGACCTTCTTCGATATTGGTACACCTAACCAGGCAGAAAAACCTGTCACACACCTGTTTGTCAGCCAGATAGGCTACCATTGTAAGTTAACTCTTATATTCGCACTTTTTTGACGGAAAAAGTACACTTCAGCCCAAATGTCATTTCAGTTTGTGCGTAAGCACCGTTTCAAATCGATTTTCACGCCCAAAAAGCTGGACTCCAATTTGATGTACCGTATGTACTCTACAGTGGTTCTACCCGATATGTGCCTCTTTATCCTCCGGTTATAGTTTGCCGGAGAAAAAAGATATACAAATTTTCACCAGACTGAGCCAGACGGAAGCAGAGATATGCGTCGTATCTATTGATCGATGATCGATCGGTATTCAGATAAGGCTGTCCGAATATTCACCAGTAGTCATCTGTTTGTCTGGGTAGATCAGACTGAGTCAAACAACGTTTCGCCGCCTCATCAATTTGACATTTTTGTTAGGGTTCAAATGCTGTTTTAAGCAGTCCTCTTACTACACATTCAGCCTAATATTAAAAGAAGAACGAGTTTACCTTAAGAAAATATCTGTTTCTGTGGGATGTGCCATTTTTCTCAGCTTAATGGAGTGAAAAGGAAGTATACCACCGGAAAAATACACTCATTTACGAATTATTTTGTTGCTAACGCGGGTTGACTCAACTGATATGAATGGCATGGTTTGTCAGAGGAACGCGACAATTTCAGCACCTCCTACTGAAAGATGACGGGAAGATTTGGGTTTACATGTTACTCGCATTTATTGCAAACTGAAGTTATTCGTCAGTCTATCACAAACTGCAACACTTGGCAGAGTCATACCGCAGGTTTTATCAGGTAATCGAATCGACCCAGGTAGACGAAATTTCCTTGAGCAGTGCAAATTCACCGCAGTTCCATTCACCCGAGGGTAGGGACTATACATAACAAGGCTGGGTCCCATATACACATGCTGTCTGAACTGACAAAATTGAACTCCATTTTGAAGCCTTATAGATCTCGTTGGTATTCCACGTTGCTTTGGTATAATATGTTTATGCATCTATCAGACCTTCTGGGATACGAACGCAAGTGCTTGAATATCAAGACAACGTGACTGTTGACTGAGTTGAAATATAGACAGTAACACTTTTCGAATGGTGCGTTACGTCAGGTCCGAGTGTACTTTGGCTCGCTGAACCACTCCTGCGGGTATTTCGCAGTTACTGGATATGAATCGTGAAATTTATCAGTGGCAGGTGATCCGAATTTAAAACGTATAGAATGCTTACTTGGCATAACCACCGTGCGTTGCACGTTGTGTACGTCGGACGCTGTAGGACAATGACAAAACTGAAGTGCGTGGCAGAATATCCCTGGTTTTGGACAAAGCGAGTGATATCTTGCTCTGCTAGAGGGAATACAGCAGTTTTAACCTTTCTCTTCAAATACAGGCGATCACTTAGTCAACTGCACAGCAGTGCATTAAAGCTGTCGGAGTGATTGTGATCTACGGTGCATTGTATCGTTGTAAATGTTTGCATCCACGTACTTTTACCCCAAAAAGACCCCATCCAGCAGAACTTATGAATTATGGCCCTATTCAGTGGAATTCGGAACCACATTAACCGGTTGTTCATAACTTCTATGGTTGTGCTACAAGGGCTGTAAAACAAAACGTTTTGGCTCACTTTACGCTATGAATTACAAACAGTTGCGGTTCAGTGGTGGGCTACTGAGACGAATTTGCACCTATACACGTAATCTGACAATAAATTACCTGAATTAGCGTGGTGCTCTATTTTTTTGAGAGTAATTCATTCCTGACTAAATGAGGCCATTAGGTTGATTGATCGTTGAGCGAACTGACTAGGGTATCAAGTTTTGCGAACTCAAAATTGCTTGCAATAAGATATACAGGACTCCCTTCTAACTAAGCAATCGTTATCGAGTTATTTACTTTTTTATTGGCCTCTTACTTGCTCAGTAAACAATTCAGAAACGAATAATAAGCGATTCTCCCAGAATCCACTTAAGCTTTCCTCAACACGTCTGACATTTTTTTTGCATGGGAAAATTTCCATTGATCATCAGCAGGTTTTTCGCGAGCGAATTTTGTGAAAGTTTTGAAAGACTTCAAAACGTAAAGGGTGACAAAATCTGTCAGTAACGGCTGTATTTCTCCCAAATACAAGCGCTTTATGCATTCTGGTGCTAACGTGTTAAGGGAAGCTCAAACGAAGATTTTGTACTGTAAGTAAAACCGAGAATCAGAACACAGCTGTTTCATTCCTATTCCCAGTTCTCCTCTTATTACCAAAAAAATCAAACTCAAGCGTAATCCGACGTTTCCAATACCGAAGCCAAACTGTTTTACGGAATTTTACAGACAGGAAGTTTTATATTACGCAGTCAGAAGGCGAAAACCGGTAAGCATTTTGTGTTTGCTCGTCAGCAACGAGTTACTACTAACGATAAAATGATTTTTTTCCAGCCCTAACCAAAGGGGATTAGTCACGTGGCTACGGACTGATCGGTCAATAAGGCGGGACGGAGTACTTATTAGGTCATAGGTAGCCTGAGGAGTACATCGGGTTTCATTTGAATATACAGTGAAGACTTAAACCACCTAACTGTGGTGGCCCCGGTGAATATGAGGACACGTGAATTCTGATGACCGAACAGAAGGGTGAAGGCAGAGGTCAGACCAACTCGTTGACCTGTGCCCAAAATATGTTCGCCAGCCGCTGACTGCGGCTTTCAGACTCCTATCGGGTCTACCTATGCAACTTTCTCCACAGCTGTATGTGAACTGATATAGACAGTGGGATTTGGCCCTCGATGGGTTTGTCTCGCTTAATTGAAATTGAGTCAGGTCTATGAGCCGGACCTTCACAGTGTTGTGGTTCCTTCTTAGTGCTGAGACCAGAAGTTCGGTTGTGCGAGCAGTTGACTTGTCGGTCTTTTTGGGTACGCCTGCAAAGTTAGGCACTTTTGGTCTGACTTCACTTTGTCGTTTGATGGACTCTTTAGGATATCTGTTCTTCCATAGGGACAGATGTAGTTCACCTTCGGTCGAGTTTGGTCAGTAGATCAGAGTTCAAAGGGTCGAAACACGAGAACCACATTTACCGTCTCGACCAGGTTTTCTGTAAAGGCCACGTTTGACAGATCCGTCGGTCTGCCTATGATGAATAAACCTAGATATGTTTTGCACTTAATCAAATGTAGTTCACGTACAAGGATGTCAGGGCCTGTCATCCAGTTTTCTGACTGGAGTACTGCCGAGATCACCTGGTCACCAGATGTGGTCAGCACGTAGGCGTGAGCTCTGCTGGGGTGTGTGCATACGTCAGCCTAAAGTGTGATAAGTTGGCTGTCAAATGTATGCCATTGTTCAGATTTCTGTTTGACTTCCGAGTTTCTTTAAAGTACGAAGTAAGCCCAAGACAGAGAGACTCAAGGCCTTCTGCATGACGATGTTTGGTACAGTTCGGACGCTTATCGAACACTTTTGTGCCTCAGCATATTGGATTGTTCGCGAATTTCTAAACCTAAGTGAATTTGACCCGGATAACTTCAAAATAAACAATGTAGATACAAAACAAAGCTTTGTATGCTTTATTTGTTCCAACCAGCTAAAAATTGGCCCACAAATGTGAGAATTAAGTGAATATCTGTCTTTCCGTGGCAGTTGTTTTGGAACACAAACGTATTCATTAATTAGCAGAAAGTTATTAGAGCCAACATGACTCGATTCGAACGTCTGCAGATTAAATCGCGTGGGAGGATTTTTCGGGAAGGACACTAATTTTATGGCTTGTCTTGAACTTTTTCAAGACTTTTGCAGACTTGAATATCGAGTGTTGTCACTTGACATCTTGCTTCCTGCTTGGAATCAGAGCACGATCCTGTTGCTAATATAATTGATATCGTTCGGTTTGTTCGTTTGTTTTCATTGTAGATGACTTGGTGTGTTTTTAGCCGTAACGAAAAGAAAAAAACGCACGTAGAAGCAGTGGAAAATAACTGAGGGTGTTACATGAGTAGAAGAACAACACGAAGTGTGGCTTCAACAACAAACCATGTTTGGTTTACCCCAGTTTGAGCAGAATAGACGAGTCCAAGCCACCCGATTTTCTATGTTCTCAAACTCAGGTTCACGAGCCTTACGCTATCCGTCTCACGTGATGAATTTCAATAAGGACGATAGGTCTCGTGTGGTTATTCGTCCTGTGATCAACTTGCATGTCCTGTAACATTCACTCAAGCTTCCAGTCAACCCTTTGATAGTTACAAGATCCTTTACGAGTGCGTACGACTATCTAGATAGAAGGTGCTGTTATTCGTCACCAGTAAGTCAACATGTGGGCGGAAGTTGGTTGCAACCTGGTCTGTGAGTTTGTGTGCCCTTCGGCAACTGTTTGACATCCCCAATCGAACTGTGGCGTGAACAAACCCCTCCACCAAATTGTCGAAAACGAAAAACCCCGCCAGCCAGAATTTTCTGGGATTCCACCACAGGTGCTTAAACAAATGAGGAGTCCTCCAATTCCTTATCACTTCCGAGCTGAGACGTCAATCAGACAACCTAATATAATTAATACTGCTCCTGTGAGTAAAGTCCATCAGTGATATTAGTCAGGTGAGTAGAGTTTAGTAACGAGAGAGCGATAAGCTTCTTGTGCCAAACTCCTTTAAATTATCACTCTCAGGGAGATCCTGCGTGAAGCTAGGAATCCGTACCTCCTAACGAGACTAAACCAGACTACCTTCCATCCAAGGAAACGTTGCGCACATTCTTCAACCCCGTCCCAAATTTTGACCTACCTCAACTACCCTCGACTCCACTCGAGTTGTAGAAGGCTATACTGGTGTAACGGCGGGCACTAATGATGAGGCATGTGAGTAGTATGTGGCTTTCTCGTAACTCCGCCTCGTGTCTAATGGAAGGTGAGGCTTATTACGGGACTGGTGGAACTGCCTTGCAGCGTTCATTTACAATTGCGTGACAGTCAATGAATATACACGAAAGTTCAAGAAGGCGCGTCAGGATGTTCAGTTTCTAAAAACAAGGTGCATATGAGACGTTTATTTTCCTGCCCAATAATGTGTAACTGTTTATTTGGTGTTTGCTAATTAACAACTCCTCGGCGAAAGGCTTTCTTCCTTACACTGGTGGACGGTACGAACCCAGTCCAACCACAACGCTACCAGACAAAGATCTGCCTCTCTGCCTAGGAGGACGGCAATTTAAACTGCGCAAACACCCCATAACAACCACCCAATTAACACATTGCCCTTGTTTTAAACGTGTAAAATTTTCTCCATTTTCATAATCTTATTATATAGTTTGTGACTGTATTTGTGAGGAGAGACGATAGGCGTATCATATACTCGCCAGGCTTTGTGTTTTTCTAAATGATGAAAATATTCGTCCAGCCTAAAGGGCAAGAGAAACAAAATTCCCAGTTTACCTCGTGCTTTATTTCACAAAAGGAAGCGCAATTGCTCTCCAGGAGAACTGCCGTGATTGATATAAACTGACGGCGGTCAGAAGAGGATTCTAAAGCTAAATTGCTGAGATTCACTTCAAACTCAGCGGGAATCGGCTGCAGCACTCATCCACCAAATTCCCGGGTAGACTTTCGAACATTTGGCCTTTCATTCATGGGCACAACGAAGTCCGCTGAAGTGAAGTCATTGACTGTTTGATAGGTCACCTGTGTGACTCATATGCCTCATTGGCCTAGTTCCGTAGAGCTTGTTGACATTCAGCGGAGCCACAACGTTGAAGACTAGGCGACCTACTTTGTGTGCTCAAATCAAGCGGTTTTGTGATAACCAATTACTACTTTTTATGAAGTGAGTTCGAAGATTGTTGCGGTGGGAACAGTCGAATAGACAAAAAAAGGTGCGCATTTGAAACAGTCAAGACCAAACCGCCAGGTCTAGTCGGTCGTACGATTCAAATTAATCTGAATGATTAGGCAACACTGATGGACTGAGTTCATATCAGTTAACCCGGTAGTGCCTAACTCTTTTAGTTCCTTCCTAATGCCTAAATTGGAAGTGTGAATTTAAAGCCTTCAACGAGTGGTCAGTGAGGACGTTTTTTCCTCAGTCGGGTTTCCAGCGGTGCAACTGTGAAAAGTATCCCTCACAACACAATGAGGAATCGTTCATCATACCAACGTCCTGATGTGTCCATGCAATACTCACCACATCATCATCTTCATCGTTATCCCCAGTATCATCTTTGACATCAGTAGTACTGTCCTAGTCATCATCGTCATACACTCAGGAGTATCACTATCACCATAATCAGCTTTTTCGTCATCCGCATCATCATCACCATCGTCCTGTCCTAGTCATCATCGTCATACACTCAGGAGTATCACTATCACCATAATCAGCTTTTTCGTCATCCGCATCATCATCACCATCGTCATTATCATCATCGCCATCATCATCATCACCATCGTCATTATCATCATCGCCATCATCATCATCACCATCGTCATTATCATCATCGCCATCATCATCATCACCATCGTCATTATCATCATCGCCATCATCATCATCACCATCGTCATTATCATCATCTCCGTCGTCACTAACAATGCTGACCATACTTACGCATTTTGCATTCTTTCAATGGCCTACAGAATGCAGACGTGTCGGATTCTTTACTCGTCAACACGATTGATCATCTGGCTGATCATCTTGGTGCCGACTAGGTTGCCCGAGTCAACTCAGAATTCAGCAACTTCCTATGAGACATGTGGTTTCAACGTACTGGTGTCTTTTGACGATGAACAGCACGATCCCTGCACCAGGTCCATCCAGTACACAAGACGGACTGGTAGGGCTCACCTTCGAAGGTCGTGCTTAAGACCGGAGGTTGTCTTGGTAGCTCAACCCCGTGAGGACTGTTAGTGCAAACATGGTTACGTGGACTGTTTCCTCCCCCATAGTTTCCGACGAATTTTGATCACAGTCAATGCCGCCAATGCGCACACCCCCACCCAGCCAAATGCGGACAAGCCAGACCGACTGAAATCTTCCCATACCCGCCGGTCCTACCAAAATTTGTGGGACCGGTTAAAGTTAACTGTTTTTGCCGTCTTGTGATCGGCGAATCAGGACGGTACTTTCCTGGCATATCGGCTCTTAGTACTTAACCGTAATTGACTGGCTAAAGCACCAGGACGAGTTGTCAACTGATGACTCCGATCAGTTTTTGCTCTACCTTCCTCCCAATCTGAAGCTCATTCCACGTGGTCACTCAAGAGGTGATGTGCACCATGTCACCCTTGGAGTCCTGTCCTAAAAGTTTAAGATTTTCTAAATGGCACTCCAGGTTTACAATCTTGTATCATGGCACCACAGCAAGTTTTATCGCTTATTGACCTCAACGCATCCAGTGCATTTACACGCACCTGCGACCCACACCATCGTCGTCATCAAACCCACCTTGGGCCGGCCAACCGAAAGCAGATTCACTGAGCCCACTAAGTCGCCATTCACACCCTGTACAAATAAGAGTGGAAAGACGGCATCCGGTTTGTCTGATAGGCCGTTGAAGGAATCATACAGGTGAAACCGCGTTTTAAATTTGGATGCTGTGGGTACAAGTGCTCTCTACTCCAAAATATCTGCCTTGTTAGGCGCTGCTGTCATCGGACTGAGTTTGATCCAGCTAGGAGATGGGCTGTGTGATTTTATCGCTACGCAACAGGTATACACGCATGAATAAGCTCACGCCCAAGATAATTCGCCGGCTAAGCGTCAGCACTTTTTATGGGTACTTCAACTTGCTTTTGGCGTCCGGAGGATGTCTACCCGTTTTGTGTCTTGTCCGAGTCACTCAATGTGGCGTTTATTGAGATTTCGAGAGCTCTTGACTTGACTTTGTAGAACACAAGTGTCAGACCTTTCTCCAATATCATTCATTAGGGTGATGAATGGGTTGCCAATACCGTAATTGGGGTGCCAGTTCTGTGACACTTTAGCGGATAGTTTATCCTCTGCTAACGGAGCGTAAAGCTGATGAGGTCGAGTTGGCACATGTTGGTATGATGATCAAGCCTAAAAAAACACTTTGAGCGTTGGGAACAGAACGCATGGAGCGAACACGGTTTTAGTCAGATAGTTTTTTTCGCCGAGGAAAGCATCATTCCTTCCGGTTCAGCCGATGGCATTGCTTATTTCGACTGAAGAAAATGCTTGATATGGTGACACTTTCCCCGTTAAAGCCACATGGGTGGTTGAACGTCACAAACGACTACGTACGATCACGGTTGACCGATTTTCTTCCGCTCGCTGCAACATGTCCAACAGGTGGTCTACTCTGAGCTGGCTACTTCTATGACCAAACACTCCAATTAGCCACTTTCAGGAAAACAACATGGAGATTTCGATGTCCCAAGTCTGAGCTTATGTTTCCAGTTAGAAGCTCAACCTTTCCATCCGGGTCCAACGTACATGTGTCAGCACCAAAGAAGTTGTGGTGGCTACATGGATTTGATCAACTGCACAACATCGTTTACAGAATTTGGTCGCTCCACTTCTTGCAAATCGACGGCTTATGTTTTTAGAACGCTTGCTTCCTCGGGTATTTATCTACGATATCCAGATCTGATGCAATCTTAAAGGGGAAAAATTTAGAAGGGACCGACTCAGGTGATTTTCCGTTGTGGAAACTGTGGTCGACCAATGGGGGTGAGGCATATTTTACAATCTTGTTAGATTACGAACGGCGTTCGGTGTGCTGGGCCAAATCGGGGTCCGTAAGAACTCCTTAGATGCACTGTTTTCCAGAAGTTCTGACATCTTGCATGAAGCCTAAACTAATCACTGTTTGAGAGTGGGGAGCAACGATGCTGGACTTGAGTGTACTCTCTGGTGGGTGTGAAATGATTGTATGAAATGATAACAAGCAGAAATTTGATGTTCCTTACTACCAATTCAGCCCTAGGTGCCATCAATCACAATGTTGGCTTTTCGGTTTCAGGCTCATCAGTCCGCGGTAATTTTATGTGACGTAGATTGTGTGCAACTTTTTACGATTGAGACAAACACAGTGTGCCTAATTTGCAAGTTTTGACTAATCTGTCGTCTTCTGACGCTTGAAGAGTATCGAACTTTCCTCGATTGCCAGTCTCTACCTGTGTATTTTTTTTACATCAAACTCTAGTATTCATCAGCTGACCAAACAACCGTTGGGAGCACGCATTCTTTTCGTAACGTTGCCCTCTTGTACACCTTTTTGTTTTGGCTGCTTTTCGAGGAAAGACGGTAGGAAGTGTAAATCACCTTTTGTAGAAGGTTTGAGCAGTCGACTGCATAAGAATTCGTTTAAATTAGAATACAGCTCAGATTGCTGGGGCACAAAGCCGACGCACATTCCGCGCTTACGTTGTAAATAATAAAACCATCAATTTTCAAACCTACAGATTTGGTACTGAGGGGAAGTTGGTTCACTACCATTTGATCTCAAAGCTGAATAGCAAAATTTCTGAGCAGTTTCTGATGACGTAAAATAGAGCTTGCAAACTACGATCAATTTTCCAGGTCGTTATAATCACCGCAACGAATCACAACTGACTTTGTGTTCTGTCTGAAATACACAGCATGATTGTATGTGGCCTCAATTTTAGAGTACTTAAAGTTTCAAGCAAAGCGGAAAATTATTTGTATAGAGCTAATTTACTACGCTGTCCTACTGCTGGCGCGATATAACTGTACTGTTCAAATGCATTTGGCAGAAAACACAATTAATTTCAGTCGATAGGATGGAGAGGTCGACAGCTGTCTTGAATTTGTATTTCCGACAACTGAATGTCTGCCAGTGCCCTCTTTATGTTTATCTCAGACAGTCTTTATTGCACTCACTTCGTTGAATCTTGCACATGACATTGGCCTTCATCCCCGTACGGGAGTCCCTCTGTTGATTTTCTACAGATTTTTCTGTGTGCAATGTTCCTACAACAATCTTGCAGTCATTTTACTAAAGTTCCTGAAAAATTTCGTCGTTGAAACAACTGTTCTCATCAACACTTTTATACTGTTCCAATGTAGCCTTTTTGGACGACACTTTCGTATAGGAATTTACGCAGTTTATGTTGGTACGCTTCAACCATGTTACAAATCTGACGGGACGTTCTTCCGCACATTTAGACTAGACGACGATTGAATCTAGTTGGTGTGCACGCACAGCAGCGCAAGTCGGAAGACAGAGCCAACCTAATTGCACCGATACACACACCACCTAAAACAAACCGACACCAGGGAGCAGAATGCACCAAATAACCAAATGCCGCTTTCAAAAATACACCTGTTCTGTCTGTCAGTTTGACCATGGCTGAAAGTATCGTTGTGCGTTTCTTTGTACATGGCACCAGTGTGGCAGAACACCTGAGTCCCTAATTGACGGCCGTTACAATGAAAGTCAACTTACCAGCCAGTGTTCATCCGCGCTTGACAGTAGACTTTTTTTACGCATACACAGAGGTTGATAGGTGGTGGTGTGTTACCAGTATGTGGAGAACAGTAGTGAGATTTTTTTTAAAAATGCGGCCAAACACTGTTACACTGTTGTTAAACAAATGACCGTTAGGTGGTTATTCGTTTTTCTTTTGAGTTGAAAGATTTGCTTGGCGTTTTTAACCAGTAATTACCAGTAATTTGTCAACTCAATTGCGTGACTCCAACGAAAATCCGTTCATAAAGTTCTGGTGACATTGATGGTGGTGTGGGGTGATTCGAAAAGGTTCTGCAAGTGAAGCCAATCTAGGATGAAAAGCCGAAAAGCACAGCCATACAGTTGATTCATCCTTAGTGAGCATCATCATCAGTGAGCATCTCACGAAAATCAAACAGTTTCGAACCCATGACCTTTCCACCAGTGATTGGACACTTAACCGTTCGGCCACGAGCGGCTGACCGATAGTGATTAGATTTCAGTTAGACAGGATAGAGCGCCACTCATCATTCAATCTGAGTTCCGTGAGGTACGCACTGCAGATGATTCCTCACAAGGACAAAACAGCTGTAAAGCTTTTGTGCTATTCAGCATAGATTGGCTTCACTGAGAGGACTTTT